>JAJOOS010027502.1:0-24553 GCA_029582725.1 Solanum chiquidenum
TTGAAGGCTTTATTCAAGTCTTTTTTTTATATAACTATTGTCTTGCATTTTAATTTTAATTTTAAAATACTAATTCCACTAATATTTGTAAATTGTAACTTCTAATATTTTATTATTTTTTGTATTAAATCAAAACAAAAGACTACATCAGTAATTCACTATTTCAAGTTAAATTCTTTTATAATATTTAAAATACAAATTTGAACTTCGCAAATTTGAAATTTGAAATTCTCAACTTGAAATTTGAAAACTTAAACATTTTTTATTAGCTAAAAATGTTATTGAAAACTAAATAAACTAAAAATGCTATTCAATAACATATAATTTCAATACAAAATTACAAATAAATAAACATGTAAAAAAAATAAAAAATCCCACGTCCCGTCCCGTCCCGCCAAACCCCATCCCATCCCGTATATATAGTGGGACGGGATGGGACGGATTTTTATCCCCCTAATCCCGGTCCCTCCAAAATCCCGGCCAATTGGTCCCCCGTCCCGTCCCCGTCCCCTTGCCAGCCCTAGTGTGCATATTGGATTTACGTGGTAAAAAGCATGTTTTGAATAAAATGTCCTTTTTTGCATGTTTCAATGGTTTTTATGCATAGTAGCCATACTTAGTTCGTGTGTTGTACTAGCCCATATTTTCTCTCTTTTCCCCCAAACATTTAGGTTCGGGCCGTTGAGGATTCAATCTTACTTCTCAAGACACTTGGAGTTGCTTCCCCAAGTTGGTGAGTCCTCATGTCCGAGGACAAGACCCTATGATCTAGCTTCTATGTTTAGTCCTTTGCTTATGTTGAAAGACATTGTTGTACTTTCCTATTTCAAGACTTCTTATTGATGTAAGGGCTAAGTCCCATTTTCGATACTTCTATGTCTAGATTGTATATTGTGATGAAGTTAGATTCTATTTTTCATATATGAAGTGAAGTTGAACTTCCAAAGTAAAAGTTTTAAAATATTCCGTGATTTTATTCTATGATATATGCCATGATGAATGCTAAGGGCTTGTATAAGACCTCTTCGAGGTCGAATACGCTGGTAACGACTAGGGGGTGATCTCGGGTCGTTACAACTGGTTTCTGGGGGTCCATTCACGAGCCCTACCACGGCCCGTGTGAAGGATTACGGACTTTGAAGGTCACCGTGATTTTTCACTTGGACTAGGTCTACTGGCTCAGAGACGACGGACTCTCTCATGGACCGTCATTAAGACCACGGCCTATGGTAGGATCTGTGTTCTGAGGTTTGGGTTTGGGTGGTCCTATCTCGCTTTCACGAGCCTCCCCATGGCTCGTGTGGTGGCCCATGTCCCATGAAGGGTCCCATGGTCCACCACTTTATGGTGGGCATGAGCCACGGGTAAGCCGACGGACCGTGGTTCCTTTCACGGTCTATGAACACTGTCATGGTTCACCAAATTCTGCTATTTTCTGCTACAAAGTCCAAGTCTGATTTCTGAGGTGTTACACATGATATATGAATTTTTACTACGACCCTAACTTACATGAATTTATGAAGAAACTTGAATCTATGGATATGTTTTTTAAAATCAAAATTGGGTTTTATTAATAAAAATAGAAAGTATATGGTCCAGACCCAAAAGAGGCCCAAAATTGGGAATAAAAACAACAAAATTAAGTAACAAAACAGTGAAACCCATTTGGAAATTGAATCCCCAAAAACGTCAGATGACTTTCCTCAAGTCTCCAGATGAAGCTTCATCTTATCCGATGGAAAGCTGGCCAATCGCCTTCACCGCATCCATTAGACCAGTTGAAATCTTCAACGCATCCAGGTGTTGAGTGAAATCACTTATACGTAAAAAGCTCTCACTAACGCCATGATTCAACACCTAGGAATACTTCTTGAACGTGATGAGTGAAAATCTTAGCTGAGATAGAGCTGCAAGATAAGGACAACCTCATATAAATCACCCTATGGAAAGATTCATTTAGACGTTCATTTTAGCTCACTATCAATTTTAGAGCATTCTCCTCCGTATCTCATCGATCTAGAATGGAAAGCACCCTAATCTCAATCTTATAACAAAAATGCATGTACTCAAAACTTTATAGAGCTCTGATAGTGATTTTTCATTTCTTGTTGCTGTAATATAATATCATTGTCTTGAATTTGTTTCCTTGTTGTTGTTCATGTCATGCCTTGCGTATCAGCTTGTATTATGTGCATTTGTGTTAAAGCCTCTGTTTTGCATCTCTTTTATCCTCAAATTTGGGATTTGATTATTTTCCAATTGAATGATAGCTTGTGCTCCTTTTGGTAACTCATGTATGTGGAAATATCTCTTTGTATCTATACCTGCAAAATGAATAGCATTGTTATTGAAAAAATCAACTAGTTTATTCCCTTCTCTGAATGTGTGAATCACCTACACGTTTCTACTATGCATTTAAATTTATATGCTTTTCACATCCATAGTAACAATCCAAGGAAAATACCAAACTCCATCTAAAATTATTTTAGTAATCAATGAATCAGTTTCTATAGTTAATGGTAAATAACCTTTTTTAACACAATACTCTAGACCCAGTTTCACTCCTTTCATTTTAGCTTCAATTGCTGAAGCTTCTCATATTTTCTTTGCTTAAGCATATAACAGATCACCTTCATCATTCCTAATACAAAATGGCACTAGACTAAGAACGGGATTCCCTTTTCTACACCCATCAGTAATACATTTAAACTCCCCCGAGACATTAGTTTCCAAGTCACCACCTTGCAACAATTTAAAGGAGTATATTCTTCTGAATGTTTAACAATCAATGGCCAAGTATTAGGTATTTCCTTCAGTCATGGATATCTGACCTTAACCAACAAGTGAATCAATCTATTCACACCTAGTATTAAAGCATGGTTAGACATAGGACCACCAATTTTAGTAACATTTCTCTTCCAAATTGACCAAATAATGAAATCATGGACTGCCTTAAGAAAGGGTTTTAATTTTGAGAAAAAAGTAGCATTCCACAATGAATCAATGACTTGTCTAAGTTGTATTAGGGGTCGTTGTATTCCAACAACCTCTGCAAATAGTTTCCAGACACTCTTGGACATAGAATACTGAATAAAAAGATAATCAACAGTTTCTAGAACTTTAGTATCACAACAACAACATTCAACTTCATTAGTGATCTTCATTATTACAAGAACTTCCCCTATAGGTATCCTTATATGCCACAACCTCCACATCATAAAAGAAATTTTGAAAGAAAAACCTTTCTCCCCTATTAGCATAATGTTCTCCCTCTCTTGTCTTTGTCTAACTAGTTCCTAGGCACTACCAACTATGAATTTACCATTTTTTGTAGGCATCCACCAGGCTTTATCTCTTTGATCTAATATTTTCCCTCTACCTAGAGCTTGTTGATTATGAGAACACACCTCCTCTGAAAAATTATCATGTAGCATGTCAATATTTCAACCCCCCTCATCAATAAGCTGATGTACCTCTTCAAAGTGATCCTAAACTTGATCAATAGGAAGATGACAATACAGAGCACCTAGTTGAGTCCAATTGTCAAACCAAACATTGACTTGCACAACTCTAGTTTCCCACCAAATTTCTTGGTCAAAATAGTTCCTCGCTATTAACATTAACTTCTGGACTTGGGAACCCCCTCTCCATTCCACTATCTGAGGACTATTTATCTTGCAAGATTTGTTCCACATAAAATTGGACCAAAGAATATTGTGATTCCTAAAATTCCACCATAATTTAGCAAATAAACCCTTGGAAATATCAAACAAGGATTTAAAACCCGGACCACCTTCTGCCTTAGGGAGACAAATATCATTCCACGCAATCCAATGCTTAGCTCTGCCCTCTTCCTTGAAATTCCACAGGAACTTTATAAATATTCTGTGAATATCATGTATAACACATTTTGGAGGACTCATAACTGATAACAAATATATGGGGATACTTTGAAGCACATAGTTAATTAATACAACCTTACCTCCAAAAGAGAGTACTTTCCCTTCTCAAACATGTAGTTTGTTCTGAATCTTTTTGATAAGTTCAGAGAAATGAACCTTCTTCTTTTTAGCATGTCCAATAGGACATCCTAAATACATCATGGGAAATCTGCCTCTCAGAAAACCAGTAAGAAAACCAGTAACATTCTTTATTTCTTGAACCACAAAATGAGCAGCCTTACCAAAAAATATAAAAGATACTTTTTCCTTTATTTATCAGTTGACCAGAATAAGGTTCGTAAAGAGTAATAGTTTCCATTATAAATTGCAGAGATCTTTTATCAACATTAACAAAAATAATAGTATCATCTGCATAGGCTAAATGATCGATTTGATCACTCCACCTAGGTAATTCATAACTCTTAAACTCGTGATTATAAAACAGGTGGTTAAGAACTTTGGATAGCACTTCGACAGTCAAAATAAATAAAGCAGGGGATAGAGAGATCCTTGCTTTACCTCTCTAGTAGAGTGAAAAAATCCATGTGCTTGTCCATTTACTAATAAAGAGTACCAGTTATTAGCCACTAATCTCCACACTATGTCCATCCATCGTAACTCAAAACCCATATTTTCTAAGACTTTCATAAAAAATCTCTAATCAACTATATCGTAAGCATTAGCCATATCTAATTTAATCACCCCATTAGCAGGTTTACCTCTTTTTTTTATATCAACAATAATTTCTTGGGCCAGTAACACATTTTCAGTAATACTCCTGCCTTAACAAAGCCAGACTAATGAGGAGAGATTAAAGAAGGTAACAACCCTTCTAACCTATCATGAATCAGTCTAGAAATAACTTTATTAATAAAATTACTCAAACTAATTGATCTAAAATCAGAAAGGATTGAATGATTTTTTGGTAATAGGACCAAATTTGTATGAGTTATAGACTTTGGTAATCTAGAACCTTGGAAAAAGGCATGCACCACCTTAATAACATCAGGACCTACAATACTCCAAAAATTCTGGTAGAAACATCCTGTAAATCCATCAGGTCCACATGAACTCTCAATATTAAGTTCAAACACTGTCTTCTTGAACTCCTCTTCTCCAGGTATTTCACACAATCTATCATTATCGTCATGAGAGATTTCAGGCTTAAAATTCTGTAATAATGACAAATCCTCTGAGATATTACCATCAGTAAATTGATTTGTAAAAGAATCAATAGCTTCAGCTGCAACTTCATCATCTGCTTTTGCCCACTCCCCATTAGATTTAAGAATTTTTTTGACAGTCAGTTCCTTTCTTTTGCCTTTAACTAAATAGTGAACAAAATTAGTATTCTTATCTCCCTCTTCAAACTATTAAGCACTAGCCTTTTGTCTCTGGTACTCTTCTTCTTAGTGAAGATATGTTTTCAATTCAGCATAGGCTTTTTGTAGAATGGTTTTGTTGGTAAGGGAAGGAGTGGTTTCAAACAACTCCTCTTTCACTTTCACTATATCTTCTCTTATAGCAAGTTGTTTAAAAATGTCACCAAATTTTTCTTTGCTCCATTTGGATAAAGCATGCTTAACTCTCTTCTGCTTGACTTTTAGTTGTGTAAAACCATCACCTATGTCTTCTGCAATCCAGTTATGTTGAACCACATCCATTCATTCCTATTTTTCCATCCAAAATTTTAATAATTTGAAAGGTTTGACAATAGAGATCTTATTAGAACCACAGGAAAGTAATAAAGGAGCATGGTCTGATCCAGTGCTAGTCAAATGCTGAATTTCAATGCTTCCATAGATATATAGTAAAAGTTGGTTAACTACAACCCTGTCAAGCCTCTTAAAAATGCATTCTTCATCAACTCTACCACTCCACCAGGTAAATGGACTACCAGAAAAGTTCAGATCAGTCAAATCAGAAGAGTTTATACAAAATGCAAAATTCTCATATTCTTGAGGATACACATGAAGACCTCCAATTTTCTCTTCTTCACTTAGTATTACATTAAAGTCTCCTCCTACCATCCATGGTAATGAAAAATGATTACTAATAGAATAAAAATCATCCCTTAGTCTTATTCTCTCATTTGCAGTGCATTTAGCATATACTTCATATGATACAACTTGATTCCCATCTTCCAGAGTGAGTAGTAGAGATAATTGTTGTCTTGTGTCTGAAATAAGACCAACATGAATATTACTATTAATAAACACCCATATCTTCGCATTAGCATTATAATTCACATATTGCATCCCCAACCTTTGTTTAAACCTTTGCATTTGAGTTGTGTCTTGAAACGGTTCCATAAGAGCAATCAACATGAATTTGTGATGTCCGTGTAGCATTTGAACCCTATGAAATGCATTTTGTGTATTAACAGACCTAATGTTCCAAAAAGTGCTTTGTAACTCATTTAAATTCAGTTTTCACCCCCCTCTTTGCCTGAATCCTTGTTGGAAGCTTAGTGCTGCTGCTTTCTTCTTTTCCTTTGCCTTTTTTTTACGCCTTGTCATCAATTTAGGAGATAAACCAGCTTCTTGACAAAGTATTATTAACGTAATGTCATCTTCTTTGTCTTCTTCTCTGTCTTCTTGTCCTTTTTTCATGTCATCAGAATTACCACGAGTGATTGACAATTGTCCATTTCCAGTATCTATATCCTGCCTCTCGTGAGAAACAATAGCATGCAAGACTTCCATTGGAGGGGATTTTTGACCACCAGGTAGAGCAGGTACAATCATACCACCTTGTGATAATCTTCCTTCCATTTGCAGTCTGTAAATTTGCTCATTTACAAGTGGAAATCTTCCTTCTATCTCACTAATTGTTTGAAGTGGATGTGGTTCCACTATATTTGCCAAATCTGCCATCATTCTGAGTTCATTATGCCTATCTTCCATATCATCATAACTTGCCATGGAAAGATCATTGTCTTTGACATATGTCTCTTTGTTGTTGCTGCTACTACTACTACTATAACCTTCTTTTTCAGGATAAACACCGGACTCTGATTTTCCAAAATATAAACTGTAATTGATGGCATTTTCTGTATTGGTCCCAACAGTTGCAGGATATGTTGAAATAGCTCCCTAATCTGTATTAACGTGTTCAACCTCCAGCTGATTTGATGGATTTCTTCTACTCTCTATATCTTTTGTAATTCCAACCATGTTTTCATCATTGCTATCCTTCGATACATCATTCTTTTGCTGCTTGCCATAAGCCTTTGTTATCCATTCTTTTGTAGACTGATGCATCATACCATTGTCAATGCTTGCTGCTTGTGATATCCCTTCCTTATTCTTTAACTGTGGACTGGCCCTATTTGAACATCTTGGACTGATTGAGTTTGTTGTTATTACCTTACTGTTTTGTTGTACAATTTAAATGTTTGTACTATCTTCTTGCAAAGCCTCAAAAGCATTAGCAGTAGAAATTTCTTCTTCAATGTTACCTGATTCTATATCCTCCTTAACAGTGTGAGTTATTTTGGGAAACATTTTGTTAGTAGGATGCCACTTCATAAATTGTCTTCCAAATCTTATCAAAGGAACATTAACTTCAGTAGACTCTTTATTAGTTTCTTTCCCGGCTTTCTTCCCTTTTTCATTATCAAGATCACTTCTCCTTAGTTCTCGGTGTAACACCCTACAATCCTTCTCATTATGCCCTTGTAGTTTGCATGTTTTACAATACTTAGGAAGCATGTCATAATGTACTTTAACTTTCTCCACTCTAGATGTCTGTAAAGCCTCATTAACAACTTCAAGTTCAAAAAACTTCAGAAAATTAGACAAGAGATATACTTGCACCTTAACCCTAGAACAACTTGATCTAGACTTGTTGATAGTAGTCATATCAAGATGAAGAGGTTTCCCTACTGCGGAGGCTAAAGAAAAATTGGATTCCTTAACAAAGTATGTTGGTTTTAGATCGGGAAAGGAAATCCAAGCCATCGCCTGAGTAGTTTCCTCATCGACCGAGAATCTAGCTTCATAAATCAAAGGACTCATCAAGTATGCATATCCATCTTTAAACAAAATATAATAGCTAGTTTTAGACATCATATTAATAAATTCATCCTCACGACTGAATCTCATTAATATGTGTCTATTCCGCAATAAGCCGATTTTGCAATGTCCCTTTATATTACACTGTTTTGGTATTTGAATTTGAAGTTCATCTAATTACGGTCACCCATACGAAAACTTACCAATCACTGCATATTGTAAGCTTTATATGGTATTGATTCTCTCCACTTCATCTTCAATCCAAACAATTCTCGGGACTCTATTATTGTACGTTAGCTTTTTCAAAACGATGGGTTCTATCAAAGGCTTACTAATATTGTCTTTATTAGAAACCTTAAACAAAAACATACTGTATACTAATCTTTATTATTGGATTACATTGAAAACACCATTTTATTTATATATGTATTGCTTAACTTCATATAAATTTTAAATTGTATTATGTTATTTATGTAATGATAATACAATCAGGCTTTCCTTTAACCATCTTATTGTCTTCTCTTCCACCTTCACTTATAAGAGATTAAGTGAGTGCATTCAAATCAAATGAAAGTCTTGAACATACAATAGGAGGATTGTCAGCAACTAAATAATCACCCACCCTCAACACGATTGCGATGATATTTGTTGTAACAACCCAAAAATTTCTAAGTTAAGATTCGAATAATTCTTCATTTACTTGTAGGGTCATATCGGGTGATTATAAATTGTCCATATGTGTAAAGGTAAATTCTTTAGTGTGGGAATGATTTTGGATATCAGTAAAGGTCACTAGAAACTCGTAACACAAAGTAGAGTTGAAAGTTTTCTTATAGATTAAGTTTTGATATAATATTTTACTTAGGTCAACTTCAAACTACCATATCTCTTAGACTATAAAGAGTTATGTGGACCATAACCTATCAAATTAAAGGTATTTGAATCTTCTTTCCAATGCCACAACTTTCGCAACAATCCAAAGTTTGAGGAAAAAGTTATGACCATTTTAGTAACGTGATACAATGCAGTGACAAATTAGCCGACGGGAAAACATTAAAACGGTCCTTTTTGTCTTTTTACCTCTAAGAAAACCCTAAACGAATTTCTTGACTAGTTAGAGACCCAAAACAATCAAATTTTGATCTCTTAATCCATCATTCTCTTCTCTCTCAAACCCTAAAGCAAAACCCTAAAGAAAAATCAAAGTAGAATATTTCATTCAAGATTCTTGCAATCTTTTTCAAGATTCTTCTTCAAGGTCAGTCTTTCTCCAAGAATTGCATTCTTTCCAACTCAAATTCCTCCATACAATTATGAATCACTAATGAAAATCATAATTCTTAGTCATACAGTTTCAAGAAACTAATTCAAGAATCTGAAAAAAGGTTTCCATTATTGTTTACCTTCAAGCTAGGGTTTCAAGGTTTCTAATTAAGTTCTTCTTCAAGATTTTTCAAGAACCTTGTTATTTCAAGTATGTAAGGCTATCATAGTGTTGGACTAGTTCATCCTCAGGACCTATATCTACTTTCAAATTAGTAACAGAGTAATCTAGGATTCTATCCCTAGATTTGAGTATTCTTGAGTTGAGTTGATTTAAAGTTCTTAAATTTTAGTTTTCTTTTAGAAATTCTTTTCCTAATTATTGAATTTCTATATGTTATGCATTAAGATTTTTGAGTTGATTCGTTCACGTCTATAATTCAACATGAACCTTATGAATTGAGTATTTTTTAGATTACTAGTATAGTTGAGTTCTGAGTTCTTGAGTTTTGAGTACTTAGTTTCCATATTGCTATTAAGATCCCTGAGTTGAGTTGTTCATGTCCATAATTCTGCATAAACCCTATGAATTTATAAATCTGAAGAAGCTTTTTTTAAGATAACACTTGAGTTTTAAACTAAGTTTTTGAAGAAGTAAAGATGATTTTTGAGAAAGAGTTTCTAAAACATGATTAGTATGACAATCGAGTATGTCATCAATGTTTAAGAAGTATGGTATCTAGTTATGCCATCAATGTTTATGCAGTATGACTTCCAGAGTCATCAATGATCATATCACAATATGATTTTGATATATTTTTTAGAAAGAGTTTTCAAATATGAATTGAGTAAGAGTATAAGGGAACTAAGTATTCCAAAAGGTATTAGTTTTTACATTGATAAAAGAGAAAATTTGATTTCTAAATGAGTTATGAGTTCAAAGATATTTCAAGAGCAGTTACCTCTTTTAAGGGGATAGTTTGAGCAATTATCTCAAACTAGAGGAAGAGTATGTTTTGTTAAATATTGATCATGTGTATATTATTGGGAGTAGTATTGATCACCGATATGGGGATGAGTTTAGACAATTCATATTCCTCATAGACTATGTATGCCAACATGGGTACATGATCTTACGTTTTAGATAAATTCGTAAGTGCCTTCGGGCAGAGCATAGTGGAACCACTTAGTTGAGGTGTCCTATATCCCAGCAAGGTATAGGACAGCTCTGGTAATGTGGGCGAGACGTTGTATTATCATGTAGCTCATAGTGATGATTGTCAGTTAGAGAATTTTCCAATAGAGTTAAAGTGTATTTTTATATATCACTTATTATGTTGAGTTCAGAGATGAGAAAGTATTTTGTAAAGCTTTAAATGATTTAACTCATTTATTTCTTTACATTCAGCTTGAGTACATTGCTATCTAATGCAGTCCTTTCTTTCAGTTACTTGTTATTCAGCTATATTACATATTCGTACATTCAATGTACTGATGTCATTCAACCTGCATCTTTTAATGATGCAAATACATGCTCTTAGGATCCTCAACAAGAGTGTGTTGATATCACTTCATCTTCTCGTCAGCTTTTAAGTAAGACCTACCTACTTCCGGAGGACTTCCATTTTATGAGTTATTATTAGTAATATTTTGAGTAGTCGTAGGTCTTGTCCCAACATTCATATTTATATAGTAGAGGCTTCATAGATAGACAATTTTGGAGAGTCTTTTAGTTTTCAGATATATTTTTTTAAAACTTATGTTTCATACTTAGTATATTCCGTTCAGTTTTGAGATTTACTAAACTATTTTCCAATGTTTCTTTCAATTTGATGCTTATGTATGTTTGAGTTAGTCTTCCGCTAGTAGTCATTTAGGATGAGGGTTCACTTGAGGACCAACAATGGTTTTCGAGTGCCTGCCACGTCCAGGGTGTAGGCTCGAGTCGTCACAAACTTGGTATCAGAGCACAGATTTCAAGTGTCCTGGGTGTCTATGAAGCCGTTTAAAGTAGGATTTTATTTATAGTTGTGAGGCCAAACTTCTATAAATGATGGACTATAGACATTTAAAAAAAAATTCCCTTCTTTCACACTCTAAATCGTGCAGTAGAGCTGTGTCATAAGAAACTTATTCAAACTCGTGTGTTTCTCCTATTCATTAGACTACACCTTATACTCAAGGTAGTTGAAAAGCAAAGCCAGATCCTTATCGATGAATTACTTTCAGCAAAAGTCTTTAGAAAATCATGAAACTTCATAGGGGATTGAGCGAAGCCCATGAGTGAGCTTAAGTGTTCTTATTTGAAAGAACGCACTCTTATTCATGTGAATCATGCATTTAAGCTAAAAGCGAGATGTATTCCCATAATGTTTTCTCTAAACCTTGTTTAGTTCAGACCCCTATGAGGAAGCGTGTTTTAGAGCTTGGGTAGTAATTTCTCCCAAAAAGATAGTATACGTTATGAGATTATAAGAAGTAGTAGTAAAGGTCCCCAAAGTTAGAATAGTGATGAGGCAAGCTATGTTATTATAGTCATGCACCCAGTAAGTTATTAATGACTAGTTTTCCTTTATGAGTAGACTAAGAAATAATAATCTTGTTTAAGGTTCATGATATGAGGTAGAGGAATATTTACGAGTTAAGATGAGTTAGAGTATATTTTAACTCGAAATGAGTTTATGATGAGATGTCATTGTGTTGGTAACTCCAAGTGTAGGTGTTGAATAGAAGAGTATTAGTATTCATGAGCTGATAATCTAGGCCAGACTTAAGATTTTTAAGGGAGAGCCCATAATATTGAAAGTGTTATACTAATTAGGCAATGGTGTATAATGAATGAGTAAATAGTACTTATGTTGTAAAATTGAATGTGATGGTTATTTGTAAGTAGGAAGACTGAGAGATAAAGATTGACTACTTGTCGTGAGGTTTTAGTAAGCGAGTGTTTCTTAATTTGTATCTAGTAGTTGTAAGTTAGTATAGTAAGCGAGCAATCATATTGATATTTAGGCTTAGTAATAAACATTAGGCTTCAGAGGCTGAAATGTGGCGCACTGCTGGGGCACTGCCCCAGCTGCCTTGGTGCATCTGGGGCGCATCGCCCCAGCCCCTCCCCAAAACATTCCGATGAATTTTGTTCTTGAAGTTTTGGCCCTAATTCACCTAGAATTGAGGTAAATTGAGGATTTAGATGTATTCATATAGGATTCATATGGTACTTAGTAGATTGCTTGAGAGTAAAGCTCATATGATTAGTTATGAGTTGTATGGCTTTGATAGTAAAGCTTATATGATGAATATTAATTACTAGGGCTTTGAGAGTAAAACTTATATTATGAATGTTGATTTGTAGATAGAATTGTTGTGGAAGGATTTACCCACATGATCTACTCTATGAATGTATGAATGTGTAAATGTGAAAGGTTTTCTCACATATAGTGATTCTAGGTTGAAAGGCTTGCTCACCTAAAATGAATCAAAGCATGTATGAACTATGATAGATAAGATTTAGCTTGGATTAGCATAATGAGATGCTTATCCATGGTAGCTTGAAGTAGTGATATGAGATCCCTTCATGATAGCTTGAGTGGTAAGACAAGACCATTTCATGATAGCTTGAGTTAGTATATCTCATGGATAGCCTTGGATTGAGCAATAGTACCTTTCCAATGGTTAACTTGAACTAAGCACAATAGGGTGCTCTGCATGCTAGCTTGACTTGGTGAGGCCACACCATATCATGGTAGCTTGGATTGAGAAATAGTACCCTTCCTTGGATAGCTTTATCTAACATGAGGAGATCTATTTCATGATAGCTTGACTTTGTTTTGCCATACCATTTCTTGATAGCTTGGATTTAGCTATAGTACCCTTCCTTGGAAATCTTAGACTTGCATAATGAGGTACTTTCCATGATAGCTTGGTATAGCATAAAGAGGTGCTTTTCTTTGGTAGCCTTGAATTGGTAAATAGTAACCATTCATGAATGATGTTTTAGCTTGGATTGGTAAGATTATATGCCTTCCATGGATAGTAGAAATAGCTAAAGAGGGACTAGTCCCTAGTCAAAGTAGCATAGTTATGATTAAACAAGGTTACTTCAAGGAAGTATCGTAAGTATGTCTTAATATGAGCTTTCTAGTATGATGAATGATTAGCTTGGATTGTTGTTAGAGTTGCCTTCCTTGATAGGTATGACTAGAGGGGGAATGACCCAAGTCTCGACTAATAATAAGTGAGGTTACTTCAAGAAATATTCCTCTCATAATATGATGATTTATGTGCATTGATTATGCTTATGACTTATGATTATTATCTCTTATGCTTATGGGTTATGTCTTATGTTGACTAATTCTCATGCTATGCTTATGTTGATTATTTATGCTAGCTATATTATTTAGTACATCTTTGTACTAACACATACTCCTGCCTACATTTCTTATCTAAATGTAGGGTCCGGCGATATCGACTCGCATCCCCGTGGCTAGGATCATAGTTGATCAAGAGTTGAAGATTGGTGAGTCCTCATAGCATTCGAGGATTAGACCACCATTTCCTTATGTCTTTTTACGTTTTGAACTATTGTATGGGATGTGTCCCAAGTATATTCAATTTTTAGATGGTTTTGAGACAAAGTGTATTAGACTTTCGCTTCGATTTATAAGACTTTGATTATGTTGAAAATGCTTTAAATTTCCGCTAAATTCTATTACCTTATGTTATTAAAACTAAGTAGCTTGTATGAGGCATCTTAGGATCTTGTACGCCATGTTACATCTAGGGTGTACCCCTGGGTCCCTACACCTCCACTCAAAAACTAGCTCATTAGGAAACTTGGAACTTAACTACTCGAGTTTTGATAAACCTGGGCATAACAGGCATGAAGACAGTCCATACCTAGAATACCATCAAAGTTTACCATATCTAACTCGACTAAGTCAGCCATAGAGTCCTTGTGATTGACATAAATGACACAATCACGATAAACTGTCTCAACTAGAATAGACTCACCAACAAGTGTAGAACACTGAAGGGGTCAAGAAGTTTTTCGAGAATAATATCAAAACTGAAAGCAACATATGGAGTCACAAAAGATAGATGCGCGCCTGGATCTAGCAATGCATATACATCAAAAGTAAAGACTTTGATGATACCAGTGATAACATAAGGTGAATTCTCTTGCTTTTTGCAATTGGTAATAGCATACCGACGGTCTACTCCTCCGTCTGTCCCTGAAGTGGCACCTCTAGGTGCAGCTCTGTCTGGTGGATCCACTGAAGAAGATTGGGCTTTGTTGCCCCATTACCATTACCATGTATGTTCTTAGGGCACTCTCTCATGAAGTGACTATTCTGACCACACTTGAAGCAACAAGTTGAGCCATCACGACACTCTCCTAGGTGGTTCCTACCAAACTTAGCACATGCAGGAGTCCCATTACCTCCTTGTGCCACACTACCTTGAGATTGTGCAAGTCTAGCAAAAGATGGAGTGGGTCCATTTTGATTTTGTTGAAAATATGATTGGTTTGCATTACTAGATCTTCTGTTTCCCGGACTCATTAGATGGTGTGTTCGCCTTCTTATTTCGGAATTCTTTTCTATTTCTCTGCTTATCTTCCTCAACCTGCTGCACATGGATCGTCAGCCTTTCTATGTCAATGTCCCCTATCAACATCGCAACCTTACCCTCTTTGATTGACAGTCGAGATAACCCAGACACAAACATGCTCATCCAACGTCTCATGTCAGCAACCATCACCTGGGTAAAGCGGGAAAGTTGAATGAACTTGAGGCTATAATCGTGCACACTCATGGATTCCTACTTAAGAGTGAGGAATTCTCTTACATTTGTCTCTCTCAGTTTACACGGAAAGAAACACCTCATGAAGGAACTTTCGAACACAACCCAACTAACAATTGGTGCACCCTCAGCGCTACTCTTCTTCCATTGGTCGTACTATGCTCTAGAAAACCCCTAAGTTGGCATGCAACTAGTTCTGCACACTCAACATCAACAACATGCATCACCACAAACACTTTGTACAATTCTTCCACAAAGTTTTCCGGATCCCAGTGAAACTTGAACTGGTGAATTCTAGAGGATTCATCCAATATATCAGTGGCATACTGTCGATTACCTCTTTGTTGACCATCTTTATTGGTCACAACTTGACTCAACATCCAGATATTATCCCAGAACTTAGCATTAGTGACCTCTCCTTGGGGTTGCACTTCTGGTGCATTGGGGACCCCTTGATCCTGAGGATCAACATTCCTCCAAGTTGGACGACCTCGGACAGCTCTTCCTGGAGGCATGATCAGAAAGATACGCGCAAGCACGAATTAGAAAGAAACTTTATAGAGTTGAACTCTATCGCACGGAAAGAGTATGAAAGAAGTGAGACAGTTTCTAAATGTTGTAGCCTCCTCATTATGGATGTGACTTGCTTCACACCGATAACTAGGACTCTTGAACGCTGTGCTCTGATACAAAGTTTGTCACACCCCAAGCCTACACCCTGGACGTGGTCGGCACTCGAGAACCATTTGTGGTCCCAAGCAAACCCTTGACATGGCTTAACTCTCAACGGAAGACTTACTCAACATATGATAAAGCTTTAACTCAAATGTCTCAAATGATTAACTCATAATATAATAAAATAGTCAACTAGCTAGAATTAGGCAACTCAAGTCTTTAAAAAATTTAAAAATATATAATGAAACAAACTTCTCAAACTCTACCGTCTATCTATGAAGCCTCTAATACTATGAGGAATGTCGGGACAAGAACCCCGATCATCCTAACAAAAATTGAAATACTAGAAATAGTGGTATCAACGAAGCACTTGTTGATAATCCTGATTACATGTATCTACATCATGAAAGATGGAGGCGAAATGGCATCAATACATGGAATGTATGAGCATGGAAGGGAGAAATCTAAAACATGACATAAGCTTGAACTGGAAACTGAAGAAACATACTCACCTCATCTAAACTCAAAGTACTCAAACTCAGAAATACTCAACTCAGTTCACTATAAAAGCAACAAAAGAGATGCATTATAAAGAAAGCTTTTAAAATAGTAGACAACAACTCGATGTATTTAAAAAATACAATAATAAATCAGTTTGTATGTAAAGATACAAAATAACTCAATTTGGGAGATTCTCTAACCGACACCCATCAATATGAGCTATGTGATGATACGTCGTCTTAGCCACACTGCCAGAACTGTCCTATACCTTGCCGGGGTATAGAACTCCTCAAATGAGTGGATACAATAAGCTATGCTTAAAAAACAATAAGGAATCATTTAAAAGTATGACTCTTTCTACCCACTTTGGCTACATGATTTATGAGGACTTTGAGTTATCTGAACTCGTCCCCATATCGACGCTCAATACTTCTCCTAAAATATAACTCAGCTCATATGTTTAAAAACATTTCCTCATCCTCCAACTTTGAGATTATTACTCAAAAGGCTTCTCTTAAAAGAGAAATTACTCAAAACTCCTCATGAACTCATTTGGAAATCGGTGTTTCCTCTCACTTTAAATGTAAAATCATTTCCTCTTGGGAATACTTAGTTCACATATATCATTTAGAAAAAAATGAACTCAATTCTACTCATCCTCATACTCAAGTACTGAAATCTTAAAACAAGTTTTAAAAGATTGTAAAATACTTTTCAAAATTACTCGAAAGAACTCTCAAGACTTTACTCTTAACTCTACCTTGAATTTGAATTATGAATTCAAGGGTTATGATTCATGTTATGATAAGGAGTAAAGGTACAATTTAAAAGAACTTAGATGGAGTAAACGACTCAAAATGGGTGGGGGCAGGCGACCCTAGCATACTGCTGGCGCGGAGCACTAACCCCTAAATTTCATAGAATCAAATGTGGCGCACTGCTGGAGCGCCGTCCAAGCCCATCCCCAGAACATTCCGACAAATTTGCTTCTTCAATTTTTGGTCCTAATTCTCCTAGAATCGAATGGTTTCTTTCCAACTCACTTAGATCCGAATACCTAACATAAGTGCACAAAAATCTACTAAAAAAACCCTTAACCTCCTAACATTTATCTAAAGAACTCATCAAACTCATCATAAACAATTTAAGAACCAAAAACTTCAAGAAAACTCATCAAGAACTCAATTAATTCAACCTCAAGAATGATATTACAGATAAAATCACATGATTGGAGTGTGGGTGAACGAAGCCAACACTATGAGAATTCACATACCTCTTAGGGATCAAACCCTTGGTGAAATCCTCAAAGTTTCGCAAAAATCTTGATCGTTCTTCCTTTTGTCTTCTTTTTCTCTTCTTGAACTTCTTTCAAAAACCCTAAGTATTTAGTATTGTGAAAACTGACCCAAATCAGTTTTTACCCCTAAAATATTACTAAAAACGTTTAAAGTTGATGGGTTAAGGAAAATACCAAAATACCCCTCATTAATTTGGGTAACTTTCCTTAACTGGACAGGCTGACTTCTAACATGCATATCTCGCTCATCCAAACTCAAAACTTAGCAAACTTGGTGGCGTTGATATCTTATGTGCCACCTAACTCATCTTTTACTGAAAGTTATGGTCATTTGAAGTTGACCCAAAACTCACAACTTAAGCCTAACTTGCAAAAATTCTCAAATTAGCTCTTTCCAAATTAGGTCTTTCTAAATTTAGCTCTTTGCTAAGTTGGGATGTTACAACATGTTAAACAATGTAATTACACCAAATCCAATTATCATGGTGGCTTTCCAAATAAGCCTACAGAAAACATCATTGATCCTGAAATCAAATTATATCAAATGGCATAGTAAGAGTGGTATTAGTACAAACAACACGTACTAGAAGACATCATCGACTGACCCGAATCCACCACATAATATCATGTAAATGTTCAAAAGAAAACATATCACCCAAACTCATACAACCCCAGTCTTTTAACAAAATCTCTTACTCTTGAACCCATAAACTCTACCCGAACCCTTTCTACTTATTAAGCCCTAATCCTGGGGAGGCTCAATAGGCACCCGATGCCTCACCTGACAGATTATACAAGACATAACTCATATAATTAATCACCTAAACTACTTGGGCAAATTAGACAAACATATCAACACATATGCCCAACAAATAAGGAAAGATGAATAGGCTAACAAGATCTCTTTAAGGGGTAATCTGCTTGAAAAACAGCAAATCATGACTATACACATAAGGACGACAAGGCCAAAACAAGGAACGTAAGGTAACGATAAGGACATCATGGCCATTCCAAAACATACAAAGACATACCACAGGTCTACAAGCCTTTAAGAGTGTCTTATACATCATATAGTCGGGATAGGGCCCCGACTACCCATCACTATACCTATGAACTACAACTTCACAACATATATTCAGTAGCTACAGGAGCAGTGGAGCTTACCAACAAAATGCAGAATGCGACTGTCACATACTGGAGGGGTCTATATGAATTTACAACATGAAATGTAGCGCCCCTGATAATGGGGCGTCATTACAAATAACATGTACCGGTATGCAAGACATTAAATAAACATATAAAAGGCAACAAAATAAATATTTGAACCTGAAGACCCAGGAGACATATAAATTGTACTCAAGGATCTCTCTAACATCATATACACAACAACTTGAAATTTATAGAATAAATGTCTCGTTACCTTTTAAGCATCGTCATGGGCTCAAAGGATTCAATGTAATAAATGGGGCATCGTCAAGGGCCCAATGTAATACGACAAATGGGAATCGTCAGGAACCCAATATAATACATCAAATGGGCATCGTCAAGGTCACCTAAATATTATGCAATGAGAAGGCATCATTAGGGACCCATGCATACTACTTCAAATGAATGCCATCAAAGTCCCTTTAATAATAAAATTTATATTCTTATTTGCTAAGTAACTTATCTACGTACTAAACAAGAAAATGACTTGGGACCCTTGTCATAAAATATTTTAGATTCAGCTACTACAAGTAGACGAAGGACAGTCGGGAATAGAGACTCGATAACTCTTACGTTACTTCCTCGCTTTCACTTTCTTTTTGATTAGCTTCTCGACACTTTACTTTAGGGAGATTAAATCTTAATTAAACTCTAAGCATATGTACATAACCATTTACTTATCAACAAGATGTTTACAATCAATATATTATCTAACTCTTTGATTCTCAAGAATAAAGTTCATACAACAATACGTTACTTAGACTCTCTCTCAATACATGTCGTTAATACAAAAGATTCACACCGAATGAAAATTAAGAGGGCCATTACATACCTTTCAGTCAGTTAACTTGGCAACACAACAAACCTTACCCGTTACAACACATTAATCTACAATGAACAACAATAATACTCACATTAAGCTAGATGATAACTAGTACACAATTAACCGAGCAAAAAACTTGGTTCCTAACTAACAACTCAACACTCTACAACACTTATGCTTCTCTTCCAGTTGAATATCAACAAGAACCCAAACGTTCCAGCCACAACAACATCCAGAAAATACCTTAAAACAGCCCAACTTCAAATAACAATATATATATAGTTTTTCGACCGTATAATCGTATGTCCTAGATTACATGACTTAACTATTAATTTACTTCATTAAACTAAATATGAAGAGTGCTATTATTACCTTAAAGCAGCAGTAAGACACCAAATAAACGAGACTTTTTCTACTTGAAGAATCCTTCAGTCCACAAGCAAAGAGGAGGAAACAAGTAACACAACCTCTACAAACTTTCTAGCGGGGAAATTACCATGAAGTCTTAGAGGTTTTGTATTTGGTTAAAGGATAACTCTTAGAGAGAGTTTAGAACTGCTACGTATACTGAATTGGGCGAAAAAAATGAATTGAGACGAAGCTAGGAAGTAATATATATCCAATAAAATGTCCACCGACTTCAGGGGCCCATCTTATAGATTGCATATGCAGTCTCACTAAAATGTGAATATCTATCTACTCTAATATTGTATCGACAAATGGTTTAATGTATTGAAAACTAGACTCGTAAACCTTCAATTTGATATGATGTAGGTTCTCTAACTCTTTTTGGATTTGGAGATATGCCTGTTCAAAGATAGGCAATATACGGGACTGTTTTGGAATACTTTGTCAATGAACTTCTAAGTCGAACTTTTGTGTTAAGTCTTTCCTTGGCTTGAAATGGGCTTTCAAATTTTAAATACTTCAATAGACGTTTCTTAATAAAAAAGGGATTTATATCCTCATTTCCATTTTTTTGACGTCAACTTAGCAGCATATGTACTAGTAGTTACGGGGTGTTACATTCTTCCCCCCTTCAGGGACATTCGTCCTCTAATGGAATCATTACTATAAAGGATAAGTCATAGGACAATTTTCTGAAATTTTTAGCAGTGTCACCTTCTTAAAATGGACTATCTGAAAACCTGAAAGGCAAAAGAATCCAACCTATGGGCCTCACTGACCGATACCATTACACAAGCAATGCTTAACCAATAAATACACATAACTACTCATCACCTTTCCACCCATATGATGAAAACTCATAATTCTTTTTGGGAACATACCTCATTCTTTTGTTAGCTGAATTGTTATACCTCCATTGCAAATATTGTCTTTAGATTTCAAAAAGATGGAGGTATTTTGATCTCATTTCCTCCTCGGTATCCCACGCCATCTCTTCAACATTATTGTTCGTCGACAACATCATAACTGAGGACACTTCCTTAGTCCTAAGCTTTCAAACTTGTCGATCAAGAATAACAATTGGTATTTCTTCATAAGATAAATTTTATATGATTTTGACATCCTCTATAGGCAAAATACTTAAGGGATCTCCCATGCACTTCTGCAACATCGATACATGGAAAACAGAATAGAATGCCTCCAATCTAGAAGGTAACTCCAGCTTGTATGCCACTTTGCCTATCCGTTGAATAATTTTGTATGGACTGATCTACCTTGGGTTAAGTTTCCCTTTCTTACCAAACATCATGACACCTTTCATAGGTGAAACTTTTAGGAAAATCCAATCATCAACTACAAACTCTAAATCACGGCGTCGTATATCGGAATATGATTTCTACTCTGGGCTGTATGAAATATTCGTTGAATACATTTCACCTTTTCTATTGCTTGGTGAACTAAGTCGGGTCCTAGAAACTCAACTTCTCCGACCTTAAACCATCTAATTTGCAGTCTTCACTTTCTACCATATAAAGCTTCGTAAGGAGCCATTTTAATATTTGCATGGAAGGTGTTCTTGCATGTAAGCGCAATAAGGGAAAAATGAGCGTCCCAACTACCTCTAAAATCCAGCACACAAGCTCACAACATATCTTCGAGCGTTTTAGTAGTGCACTCAGTTTGTCCATCTGTTTGTGGATGAACTGTTGTACTGAGATTTACTTGAGTACACAAAACCCTTTGAAAACATTTCCAAAAGTTAGCTATGAATGGAGAACCTTTATAAAAAATAATCGAATTTTGAACCCCATGAAGTCGGACTATCTCTTTGATGTATAGCTTGGCCTAATCTTAAGCCGAGTAAATAGTTCTAATGGGCAAAAAATGGATTGACTTTGTTAGCCTATCGACAATAACCCATATAGAATCATACTTCTGTACAGTGTGGGGCAAACCTATAATGAAATTCATGTTAATAACCTCCCATTTCCACATCGGGAGTTCTATAGTTTGGGTTAATCCTCCCGGCCTATGATGCTCATTTTTACTTGCTGATAATTTAGACTTTAAGACACAAATTCTGTGATGTTCCTTTTTATGTTATTCCACTAATAGACCTCCTTGAGGTCATGGTACATCTTTGTTGCCCCAGGGTGAATGGAATATCATGAGTGGTGAACCTCTGTCATTATTCTCTCTCAAAGCCTACCACATCTAGAACACTTAGCTAACCTTGAGACATGAGAATCCCATCTTCTGTAAGTCTCAATATTGGTTTCTTGTTTTGGGATTCTATCTTTTAATTCTATTAACTCTAGGTCCTCGTGTTGTCGTTGCTTCACCTCTAATACAAGTGGTAATTTCACTGCATTTTGAATTGTAACTCCTCCATCCCTGAGTCAACTACCCGAACTCGCAAATTATCTAATTGATGGAATTCTATAAATAATTATACTTTTCCAAATTCAAGATGCTTTAAGCTACCCATAGACTTGTGGCTGAGAGCATCGGCCACAATATAAGCCTTGCCAGGATGGTACAAAATATCAACATCATAGTCTTTAGTAGTTCGAGCCATCTTCTTTACCTTAAATTCAAATATTTCTACTTAAAGTTGTATTACAGACTCTTGTGATCTATAAATATATCAATGTGTACCCCATAGAGATAATGATGCCAAATCTTTAAAGTAAATACAACAACCAACAACTAAAGTTCGTGAGTTGGATAATTCTGCTCATTTTTCCTTAGTTGCTTGAGGCATATGCAATCACTTTGTGTTTTTTCATTAGGATACAACCTAAGTCGATCCTTGAAGCATCACAGTAGAAAACATACCCTTATGTCCCTTCTGGAAGAGTTAGACTGGTGCAAAGATGTAAGCCTATCTTTTAACTCCTGGAAACATTGTTTGCACGCTTCTGACCATTGAAACTTAGTTGCCTTATGCGTTAACCTTGTTAATGGTGCTGCAATGGAGGAAAACCCCTCAAAAAACCTCCGGTAGTATCCCGCTAGGCCTAAAAAATCACGAACCTCTGTAGGAGTCACGGGCCTTGGCTAACTTTTTACAGCTTCAATCTTTTGATTATCAACTTTAATAACTTTGTCTGAGACTACATGGCCAAGGAAGGCCACTGAACTCAACCAAAACTCACACTTAGAGAATTTTGCATTTAATTGATGATCTTGAAGTGTCTGCAATACTGCTCGTAGATGGTCCGTATGATCTACCTCGGACCGCAAATATATTAGAATATAGTCTATAAAGATGATAAAAAATATATCCAACAATGGCTTGAATATTTGATTGATTAAGTCCATGAAAGTTGCTGATGTGTTAAAATCTCGAACGACATCACCCAAAATTCAAAATGACCATATCTTGTTCTGAAGGTTGTCTTTGAAACATCACCACCTTTAACATTCAGTTCGTGATACCATGACCTTAGGTCAATCTTTGATAAACACTTCGAACCATGCAATTGATCAAACATATCATCAATTCTTGGAAGTGGGTATTTATTTTTTATTGTGAATTTGTTTAGTTATCTATAATATATACACATCTACAATGACCCATATTTCTTACGAACAAATAAAACTGGTGCACCCCACGATGAGGTTCTAGGTCTAATAAACCCTTCATCCAACAATTCTCTCAATTGTTCATTCAATTCCCTCAGCTCGATAGGAGCCATTTTGTATAGAGAAATAGATATTGCCCCAGTGTTAGAAAGTACATCAATAGAAAAATATTTTTTTCTCTCTAGAGGAATGCCTGGAAGATCATCTGGGAATACCTCTATAAATTCATTAACTATAGGAACTCATTGAAAAGTTTTGAGTCCTTCATTTGTATTTCCAACTCGAACTAGGTGATAAATGCAACCCTTTAAAATCATGTTTCGTTCCCTAAGATATGAAATAAACCTACCCTTAAGTGTGGCAATATTACCCTTCCATTCAAGGCCTTTCTCACCGGGAAAATGAAATCAGACAACTTTAGTACGACAATTAACATTGGCATGACCTGAGGCTAGCCAATCCATACCTATAATAACGTCAACATCAACAATATTTAGCTCAAATAGATCAGCCAAAGTATGACAATTGCAAATTATTATTGTACACTTTCAATAAATCTTTTTTCCTACAATTGACTCTCCAATTGGTGTAGATACAACAAGCGGGGTAAGCAATAATTCTGGTTCCACCCAAAAATATTTAGCAACAAATGAGGTAATGTATGAAAGTGTAGAGCCAGGATCTACCAACACATATAAATTATGAGTGAAAACAGATAATATACTTGTAACCACATTAGGAGATGGCTCGAAGACCTGATGACCAGCTAAGGCATAAGTGCGGTTCTGACCACCGTCTGAACCAGATGCTCCTCCTCGTCCTATGCCTCTACCCCGACCTACTGATGTTTGTGGACTAGTCCCTAAAGGGTGAACACTTAATGAATAAGACAATATTGACACTATAGACTGGGCCACACCACCCATGTTTCTATTGGGAAAAAATCATGTAATATGGTCGGGAAGTCCATACCATAACATCCCTCTATACCCTGGCATCATGTCCTAGGATGCCTCTTACCGCACTGGGA
>JAJOOS010027503.1:0-16089 GCA_029582725.1 Solanum chiquidenum
AGTTTGAATGTGTGGATGTAAATAAGTTTTTTATTCCGCACTATTTTCATTATTGAATGCAATGAATGACTATGTGGCTTGTATAAGACCCCTTCGGGGTCGAATACGCCATGTTACGACTAGGGGGTACTCTCGGGTCGTGACAACTGTCTTAGTGGAAAAAACAACAACTTTTCCTATCCAACTCAACTTATAATTTCCAAGGTGTTACATTTACCCTATCACTTAGGAACTTTTCAGATGACCTTTCTTTCCTGGTCCTTTCGAACCAGTCTTTCTAAACCTGGAAAAAGACTTTGGCTACGATTCGTTCTCGAAGCCCAGACTTCATAAAAGGCGACTGACTCTTCCACTTCTACATAAACCATCCACTTCTTTTTTCGATTAGTGTTTTATATAAGTGAATAGATCTTTGTGATTTAATCAATTCGATTCTCGTTCTCACCCTCGGCGAACTCCCTTTAAGGACATAAACGCATCCAAACCTCGTTCTTTTGTATTATTAGTTTTAAATTTTAGGAATCTGATTCAAGATTACTTGGACAAAGATTTTTTCCGAATAGTAGACCGACCAATGGGAATTGAGACATCACTATTTGCAGGAGCAGTCGCGAGATCAATATGATGTCTGCTGACTTAAAGAAGTTGTCTGACCCACATAAAGAGTTGGATGCAGCTGAGAATGGGTGGGGGTAGAGCCTCTAGCACCAATGTCGATGAACCATCTCATTTTTATAGGTTCTACGGGCTTTTGAGGAGCGGGAGAAATTATTGGAATTCTATGAAAGGGCCAGGATGCGTCAAGTGGCTTTCAGCTCCTCATTTTGAGAGGCTCATCTAAGGTAAGGAAAGACCCTGACCATCTAGGTCACCAATCTTCGTTTTTAGGGAGTCGGAGCCTAAGAACATCGACTATCTTCTGTACAGGACTAGTACGAACTTGAACTGGGAGCATAAATTGTACTAGCTATAACAAACAGGTGTGGAGCGAGCTCTTAATTCTCCCTAGTTTCTTTGGTAGTTTAACGTACGGTCGACAGAGAGCCGGATGAGGGGAGACCCTCACGTCCATTAATGCGCCTTATACCTCTCTCTTGAAAAAGAGCATTTTTTAGTGGAGCCTTAGCACGTGAACCAGAAGCTTCTAGAGACCGACGCCTGAGTACGACAATTGAGCTTGCTTATGCTATCTTCTGGTCGAAGCACTAAAAGAAAAGGATCGGGAAATGCGCTTTCTAAAGTTAAGGCAGCAGATCGGTCGGTTGCAGGACGAGGGATTTCTTTTTTTGTTTTCCAATCTTCTGTCTGGCTGGAAAGAATGCCCACCAAGTTCAGATAAGGGTCTGAATTCAACGGATCTCAAATCATCCATTTCTGAGCTTCAAGCCTTGCCTCATCGCCACTAGGCAATCATCTTTGATCCTGATCGGCCGATCTTTCCGATCGCGTCCCAACCTTCTCGACTTTCTTTGGTGCCAAAGACCAATGACTAGTTAACCAGGAAGACAACTATTCTTCTGGACGAGAAGAGCGAGTTTCAGTCTTTTTATCATTGGTCGAGCTTTCTACAAAAAAAGCGACCATGCACTCTCGCTTTGTGTAATGTCGTATGTATGATAGAGGTAGAGTGGTGATTGACCTCTATGCACCAACGACGACCCCTTCTCTTTACCATAACTTTTTGTCTCCTTGATCAATTCCCTTTTTTAGGCAGTTTCGTATTCTAATGATCCTAAATATATACTTCTTCACTACTCGTACAGGTTTGCAAGCAGTTTCCATGAAGGAAAAAGCGGCACCGTTGACTCCAGAGAAGTAAACGAAGGGTCATTGACAAACAACACCGGTATCAACAGCGGTAGTACGATTCTATCTGTTCAAGTCTTGGTCTACCGGTGGGTCATTCCAGTCGAGAGCGATAGAGAATAAAAGGCTAGAGTCGACTCAGATTTATTTCAAGGAACTTAACTTACCGAACTGGTTTAGTAAAGAGCGTAGAATTAGTCATGTCTGCTACTTCTCAATTTTGTGGCAAGCTCTCCAACTCACTAACCAATTCAGGCAAATATCATAAGAGAAGAAAGAAGTTCATGTAAGTCGGATCCTAGCGTAGATAAATTCTATCCGACTTAAATGATCGAATTTCATCTCGACTGCTTCCAAAATCAGGTCATCGACCAGTAATGCGACTTGTAGAAGACTCCCTCCCTATACCTAGCGGAGTTGGCACTTTTCCCAAAGTTGTTTGCAGTCCCGATACCCATAAGTCTCATGGTACTCACACCAAAGATTTTGATTTCTTCTATTTGGTTACCCGAAACTATCTTGGCCAGACTAACATTGAAGCAGTATTCAGACAATTGTAGAACTCCGTCGACCATAAAAAATGAATTCGGGGACTTGAATATTTCTTTATTTTTCCATCCATTACATTCTCAATTCTTATTGTTTTGTTTATAAAATGAAGGCATATCCATAGGTTAATAGTCAGGTTCTCGGTTTAAACTTGACTTTTTGCTAGTCAGATATGAGTTACAATTTTGAATTTTTTTCTTCTTCCCAGTTTTGAGTCTAACTCCTATTGTTACTGACTTTTTGTTGTTAAACTACAGTAATCATCTTTTATCAGAATATTTGACTCATACTGGTTGTGGACATTTGTCCAAGTGGATAGCATTGAACAACTTCTTTCAATTTAACGGAAAAAGAGAACTTCAAGGTTTAAGCCCTTAATGGAAGATTTTGGGGACCAATCGTCCGGTACCATCGTTAACATCATCCTTTCCATTATAAATCTAGTGGCAAAGTTTAATAATAGCTCATTGTTCTCTATCCCTATTTTGAAATTGTTTTCCCTCTCTAGATTGAACCTTCCTTGCATTGGTGTTTTCCTTGGAAAAATAATTTTCAATTATCCTAAAAGAGCTAATAGAATGTCCAAGAAATAAAAAATTCCATAAAAATGCACCTCCGCAAGGTCTCCCTGAACTACTTGATCATGACTGACTCAACCTCATTTTTATCAAGTGACTTTCATTAGTAGTTGTGATGAAGGATATAATACGCTCATGTGGATTTGTGATTCCATTATACTTCAGTATATCCAGTATCTTGAACCTTTTTGGAATAGATTTTGGTATGACACTAACTTTGTATGGTAGCTTCGAATAGATCTGGGAATCTAGACCTTCAAGATTAGTGACTCTCCTGGAATATGATTCACTGGGGAGTATTTATCTCTAATATGTCGAATTTGAATTTCTTCTAGATCAATTCAATATTGGGGAAAAATATGTCGCTATCTTGGAGTTTACTCAAGTCGTGATAGCCCTACATTTCTCTGATCGATTTTCAGCTTCTTTCTCATCCTAAAAACTCATTCGATTCATGGACATTCCAAGTGGAGTTTGAATGTTGCCTCTTAATTTTTTTAGAGGCCACTTAAATCAGTGCACCTTGCAAATCCAACACTCTCAAATCCTTTTTGTTGTCATATGGTCAATTATGGATTTATGTAGAGTTGAGAAATAGTAAATCTTCTTTGAGACCATCCAAGTCATTTTGTCCTTCATCTCTTTGCGCATTCACTTCCTAAGAACTCTCTTCAGCATCCCTTGATATCCTAATTACATCATAAGATAATGTATGAAATCGTATGAAAATATAGTTATCCAAAAAAGATAGGATCTAAATCCATATGGAATAAACAATTGCTAATTAGACAAATACCATATTGATATTTGAGTTCAATTCGGTTAGAGTTGAAAAAAGTTTGAATTTATCAAAGACCAAAAGAATATAATAAATAACTTAGGATGCAAACTATATTTATTAAACCACGAGGGTTGTGTACTCACAAAGGGTTGCTTCAATCTACTGTTTTAATTCAATTTCTCATATTCTAGATATGCATCCAGCCCCTATACCATCACTCATTCTTTCTCGATAATTGAATGATTTATCTCGATATGATGTTCCAATAACTATATGAGTTATTTAAATAAGAACGATCAATTATACCAATTAAATTAAAGTTATCCCTAAGTGAATCTATCAAATGATGGTTAGCTCCTTGAATTCATGAAATGCTTCTTCTATAAAATCATAATTCATTTTCCCAAGTAAAACTAAGATATTATGAAGTAGGTAAATATTTTCAACTGCCAACCAAGTATTTAAGACTGAGAAGAAGGTTGATATTTTACTACCTAAAAATCATGCAACACTGAGAATCGTGATAACTCTAACACCGAATCACATTTCACAACTTCGGTAGAGAATTTAACTGCTCATACTAGAAAGAAAATAACAAGAATATAAGGTAAAAAAATCATAAACTTACTTTGAGTATTAAATCATGAAATAATAATGATGTTCTATGTTCTTCACAAAAGCAATAAACTAGAAGAGAAACTCTTAAAACTAACGTGCAAACAAAAGATCAAAACTAATTATCGATTCATTACAAAAACTAAATAGGACTATTTATTAGGTCCCACAAAGTTAGAATCCTAAAAAATGACATACTACTCCGCCAACAAAATTTGTGACCCAAGCCACAGTCGTACATTGATCTACAACTCATGGATTAGCTTTACAATAGCCATATGTTTTAATCTAAGGTTTTTATCTTCACCTTGTAGATTGACTCGGGGATCGTGGATTGAATTACGGTCTGTAAGTCCAGTTGTAGGTCCCTCTTCCAGCTTAGTATTTTCTTCATATACAAGTCATAAATGGAACATACAGTCATATTTTAACCAATTTTGCAGGGTCTTGGTGACATATTATCTGAATACTTACACAACCTGATCTATGGTTCATGGTTTGATCTATAACTGTAAATCACCTTTTTCTGACAATATTATTTATTTTTCTATTTTTGGCCATTTTGACATCTAAAATATACTAAAACCATTATAACATGAAAATACATAAAAACAAACGTAAGAACATATTAAAATTTAAGTTTAAGATATAAGATGTGCCTTTCCGTTCGGCGCATTGCCGAAATGCACTTCGGTCGCCGAGTTGGCTTAGGTCATGAGCCAATTCGCTGGACATTTTGGCGAGCTAGAAGCTCACTCGGCGAGTTGCTTTTGCGAGCTCCAGCCTTTCTTTTCTTCAATTCCCCCCAACTTTTACGCTTCTTTTCAATTGTTATGTCATTGACTTGTTTTTGAGCCTTCACGATTGGACATAAACAAATTAACATCAGTTATGAACAAAAAATAAGCATTGAGGACACTAATTCATTAAATAATTAACAAGCTCTAAATGAGTCAAAATTCTTGACTCATCATTTCTCCTGTTGGATAGAATAGAACTAGATCCTTTGTTTTCTTCAAATATATCAGGATTCTCTTAGCAACCTTCAAATATGATTCCTTTGGACAAGCTTGGAATCTTGCACACATTCCAACACGGAACATAATGTCTGGTCTACTAGCTATGAGATACATCAAGAACCCAATGATACCTATATACACAGTCTCATTCACATCCAAACCAGGTTTGTCAGCATCCAACTTCGAATTGGTTCCCATAGGAATATCAATTGGCTTGGCATCAATCATATGAAATTTCTTCAACAGCTCTTTGATGTATTTCTCGTCCGTTGCTGAGCTTGATCAACTTCTTCATTCTCACCCTCAGAATCTACCTTGTCAGTTTGAACTGCATCAACTTGTTCAACAATGCCTACCAGACCAAGTCCCTCATCATGTTCTTCGTCTTCATCAGCTTTTTTAAGATTGTTGGATTCTTGAGAAGGGTGTTTTTCAGCAGGTTCATCATTCAAGTTGTTCCTCCGAATGTAAAGCATCTCTTCAATCTCAAAATCTTCTTTGTTCTTTATATTCTCAATTCCACTAGACTCATCAAACATCACATGGACACTTTCTTCAATGTGCAGTGTATTTTTGTTGTACACACAATAAGCCTTGTTTGAAGAAGAATAGCCCACAAATACTCATTCATCACTCTTGGGATCGAATTTTGCAAGATCATCCTTCCCACAGTTCAAAATAAATCATTTGTATCCAAAAACCCTTATATAACTGAGTTTTCGCTTTTGATTGTTCAGCAATTCATAAGGAGTTTTGTTTAGAATATACCCGATTAGATACCTTTTGGTCACATAACATACAATATTCATAACTTCAGTCCAGAAGTTCTTTGGAAGATCAAAAATTGGTTTTTTTCGCTTTCATAATGATCTAATCTACTTCCCTTTAACACATGCATCACACACTTTGTCATTTGCAATTTTATATTTGGCAGACCACGAATCAAGTCTCTTCACTCACATGGACAAGTCTTCTGTGTCATAGATCAACATTCTCACCTTGAGCACTAAGGCAAGTGAGACTGTCACTATGAGCAGTATCTAGATCGGCAATATACATGTTTTTGCATCTCTTTGTTGTCAAGATCACCACCCGAAAGATCAAGTTTGTGACCACATATTTATCTGATAAGAACTTAACTCCATTTCTTTTTTCACAAATCTGCGAAACACTTAGAAGATTGTACTTTAACCCATTGACATAGTACACATCTTTAATGGAGTGTTCCACAGACTTCCCAATCCTGCCTACGCCAAGAATGTACCCTTTCTTGCCATTGCCAAAAGAGACACCTCCACCTTGAAGTGCCTTTAGAGAGAGTAAGTTTTTAGTTTTCTCAAGCATGTGCTTTGAGAATTCACTATTCATGAACCAACACTAGTTGCTGCTACTTCCTCTCACCTATATAACATATCATTTGTTAGCCTTGGGAACCCACTTGAGTTGGAGTTCCTTATAAGTAGATAAAAGAGTGATAAGAAAAAAAATTGTCCAGTAAGGTAGATTAGTTTTCTTCAACTTAGGACCAGAAGCACGACTAGGTTCCTTCTTTTGCTTGTTTCTCCGTTTAAAATATTTGGAAAAACTTTCTTCATGTTTTTTTAAAAACTGAACAGTCCTTGGTCATTTCGACCACAATGCAAATAAAGCAGATTATCGACAACAGAGACATATTTGTTGTGGGGATTGTAAGGAGAGTTGATTTTCATATAGCCCAGGCCTCTTCCACCATTATGTTCCTGATTAGTGAGATTTGAAAGCTAGTTGGAGAAAGCAATCCATTTGAGGGATTTGTTCAATTCTTCTTTCACACGAATCATGTCCCTCTCTAACTAAGCATTCCTCACTAAGGTCAGTGACAGCTTCGCTTCAGCAGTGTTTAACCTTATTTCCAATCATGCTGCAAAATGTTGGCCTCACTTTCTCCTTTTGAAACCCTTGTAGTGATCCCTTTTATCTTTTCCCTTCAATCCTAGATTTCAGCTACTAAACACAACCGTTTGTTCTTCCATATCAGATATTTGGGTGATTAAAGCATTTTTTTCATCTTGAAAGATGTCTAGGTTGTTTTTCAAGAGATCCTTCTCAATAATTAGCTCACTGATTGAATGAATTGGTACAACAACTAGCATTTTCAATTTACTAATGGAAAAGATATTCAAGTTTTCGTTGAAGTCATATAGGGTTACCTCTTCAATAACATCATTCTTCCGGAAAAACTCATTATACTATTGTTGAGGTTTAGGAACAAGTTTTGAAATTTCTCCAACCTTCAGATCGATTGTAGGAATATGAGAACCATCAAGAACAATATTTGAAGGCTCACTATCCTCAACCATCAGATAGTCGTGCATGTGAGTATTCCACCAATGGTAGAACATGCTATTAAATAGAGGTGGCCTAATTGATTATTGACCTTCTAGATTTAGTGGAGCCGTCATTCTCATAGGAATCTCTCTTAGTGTTAACCAGATAGAGAGCTTAGGTTGTGATACCAATTTATAAAATGGATGTGTCCACTAATGGTCAGTGGACCAGGTCCCTCGATAGAATAATAGTGCAAAAAATAAATAACTTAAAGTAAATCAAACACAAGGAATTTTACGTGGAAATCCCCTTGTTCAAGAGAGGAGAAAACTATAACCTATACTCACAAGATTTCAACTCAAACTCCATTTAACTCAAAACGGAGCAAAGCTTCATATTATAAACTCTTGTAACCTAGGAATTAAATTCTTAATCTCTTCCCCCTTACGGTAGCAACTCTACTACAAAGGAAACTACGCAATAACTCTATTTCCCACTAAACCATAACTCTAGTTGATCTAGACTTCAAGAACCCAATAAGGCTAACCAACTACAGATCTCAAAGATAAGAGAAGAAACAAGAAGCAACTCTGCTACACCCACACATCAACAAACTCTAGTTGACACTCCTAGGCAACTCTACCCACGAGAAGATCAAATCAATGATGTAAAGAGGCTTGACTTAAACATAGATGATTCGACTAACTAACTCTAGTTAATCCGACTCAAACTAAAGACTTAGACAACCAACTAAACTATTATCCTTTGTAACTTAGGAGTAGATTTACAATATAAGAACACAAGACACAAAGCTGAAAATACAACAAACGACGCTTCAACACTCCATCAGGCCCCTTGTTGAGTATGAGTAGTGCTCTTCCTTGAAAATGATTTCTTTGTGAGCTTATGACTTTTTAGAATTCAAAAGCTTATTTACCAAAACTTGAGGAATGTCATTGGAGGAAAATACTAATATAGAATGGACACAAACCCTTGGAGTAAAGCCATTGGCTGGAAATCTGTTCACTCTGAAAAGACGTGCACCAACCACAATAGGTTTGACAACTTTTAGACAATTGTCTTTTGTTTTTTTCATGTACATAGTCTTTCCTCAACCAAATCCCTTGTTAGAATTCGAAGTTTGTTAAATCATCAAAACTTCTGATCAGCTCCAAAATAACATTAGTTAATTTCAAATGGTTGATGTGAACAAATAACAAATGTGGATCAAAGTAACACCGACTAACTTGGAATCTATCCTAGGACAACCGTCTGAAACTCATGGCACTGCTATCTCCAACAAATCTATAAGATTAAAATAATTTTTTGGAAATAGATTTAAAAAAAATATATTAATGGAAATTTGGAACAAACAAAGAGACAAGAACCTTGTCATAAGGAAAGATTACCAAGAACTTCATGAGAAAAATGGTTTCTCGTCTTTGATTAATTAAAAAAGAATATATTCTTCTTGAGAATCATTTTCATCAAAAGGAAAATTTACTTTACTAACTTATGTGCAGAAGTTATTTACTATTTTTCTTGCAATTATCTTATATTGTAATAACTTCATATTATTTGCTCTAATTAATACTTATTTTATTACTACACTCTTACAATTCCAAAATTCATCAACACACTCTTCAATTTGCTAATATTATTATTGGTCATTAATATATGGAAAAATGGCAGAAATCCCACATTTTAGTTTACTTATTACCATTCTCCCCTATAAGTTTTACAAATCTCCAAAATCCCTCATTTTTGCGCATCAGATTAGTGTATCTCGCGCATCAGATTAATGTATCTCGCGCATCAGATTAGTGTATCTCGCGCATCAGATTAATGTATCTCGCGCATCAGATTAGTGTATCTCGCGCATCAGATTAATGTATCTCGTGCATCATATTAGTGTATCTCGCGCATCAGATAGTGTATCATGTATAAAATGTACATCAGATTAGTGTATCTCGCGCATCAGATAGTGTATCATGTATAAAATGTACATCAGATTAGTGTATCATGTATAAAATGTACATCAGATTAGTGTATCATGTATAAAATGTAATGTATCTTACTTAACGATTAATGTATCTTGCGCATCAGATTAATGTATCAGCGCTTATATTATTGTACTGTTTTGAGGGTTTTCTGTAATTATAAACTTTTAAGGGATAAATTGTAATTTTGCCTTAAAAGTATGTGATTTTTGTAATTTACCCTTAATATATTTTTCTTATTTTCCACTCACTGGCTGGCCATATTTCGGATATCATTTTCAAATAATACTATATTTTTAAATTCAAAAAAAATCATAGAAAATAACTTTCATCATATCAAGATTATAGTACATATAATTAAATGAACAATAGTGACTACTATTAGGGTTTTGCCCTGATTTTCTTTCCTTATTTGAAGTTTATTTTTTTCCTTAAAGAAAAGTCAAAGTATTACCATAAATGCTTGAACTTTTTCTGAAAGGAAAATATAATTTTCATCCATATTTGGTTTATTTTTTCCTTAGAGGAAATGCTTAGAGATCTATAAATTGAAGATCCATATTCTCATAGCATAACACAATAGTATCCACAATGTAGACATCTAGAGAATTTTGTTTATGAGGAGATTTATTCTTTCAAAAATTTATAATATTTTTCTTTTATATTAGTTTTCATATAATAATATTATATTTTTAGTATTAGTTTTTGTCGTCTGATATATCAACCATATGATATGCAATTGTAAGCTTCCGCATGACGCCCTATTCACCTTCATAACCCAACAAGTGGTATCAAAGCACATGGTTCAATGATCCAATGGAACGAGGTTGAAGACAGGTTCAACGCGGTTTCAAATCAATTTGCAACTAATTTGATGATAAAAAATATTTTTGTCCAACTACATGTGGAGAAAAGATTAAAACCATATTTTCAACATTCCTGTTGCTGCATCTTTGAAATTAAAAATAAAATATTTTAAAACCATTTTTAACCCATATATTTTAAACTTTATTTTTAACCATGACAAGGAGCAGTGATGAAGATTATGTGAAGAGCGAAAATTATCATGCATGTGAAGAAAGTGGATCAAGTTTTGTCAAGAAAATCCAGCCAAAAGGGGAGATTTGTTAGGGTTTTGCCCTGATTTTCTTTCATTAATTGAAGTTTATTTTTTTCCTTAAAGAAAAGTCAAAGTATTACCATAAATGCTTGAACTTTTTTTGAAAGGAAAATATAATTTTCTTTCATATTTGTTTTATTCTTTCCTTAGAGGAAATGTTTGGAGATCTATAAATTGAAGATCCCTATTCTCATAGCATAACACAATAGTATCCACAATGTAGATATCTAGAGAGTTTTGTTTATGGGGAGATTTATTCTCTCAAAAATTTATAATATTTTTCTTTTATATTAGTTTTCATATAATAATATTATATTTTTAGTATTAGTTTTTATCGTCTGATATATCAACCATATAATATGCAATTGTAAGCTTCCGCATGATGCCCTATTCACCTTCATAACCCAACAACTACTGAATACAGAATTTTATTGCTGGGATTTTTAAACTAGCTATTAACTAATAAATATATTTTAATTTCTCTAATCTCATTGATTATTGTATGTCATTGTTTTATTATTTATGTAAAGAGAAAATTACAAATAAATAAGTGAAAATAAATAGAATGGCATAATAAAGGTTATTTTTGTTGAGTGTTGCCCTAAATTTCTTACCATATTCGAATTTTTCTTTTCCGAAAAAGAAAACACAAAGTCTTCATATTTAATTAGTCTTTTTCTTATGACTCTATAAATAGAGATGTTCATTCCTTCTAACTTGGTAACATTCACAATGCAGTCTTATGGGGCTTTGAGAGTTTTGTGTAGGAGAGGAAATGATGAGACACAAGTGATATTTATCACTTATGTGAACCTCTTTTTATTCTGAGTGAATTGTGTGAGGTTATTTCTTTCAATTTTTTATACTCTCATACCTTTCAGAGTCTTTTGGTGTGAGGGATAGGAATAAATAGTCTTGTTTGGTTGCCATGTTTGGGATAAATACTTATTCCACCATTTTTATCATAGTGATGGGATAAGTTATCCCATATATATGGTGGGATAAGTTATCCCAGGATAACTAATCCCATGATAATTAATCATGGGATAACTTGTTCCCAACCAAACGACCCTTTATAGTTTAGTGTTCATCTCCTTTTGTGAACGTAAGTCCATTGATCGAACCAACGTTAAATATTTATATCTTTAAGTATATTTTTTATTTGTTTTCTTACCCATAATCTTCCTGACGGCTAATTATTTCGGTCCCAATCTATTTCTAGAAGAGTATACAAAGCAAAGAATGAAATTAATGAAATCAAATGCATTATTTGAATGATACTCCTAATATATGGATAATAATTTTACACAAGTGTCATTTGACATGATCTAAAGTGGTTTCCCATCTTTTCAATTGACTTGACTTACACAAGTATTTAAGTTTCCATATATCCAACCTTGATTTTTAACTGACCAAATTGTGTAAAAATAATAAATTATTATTATTTAATGTTAAGAAAGTCAAACAGACAAATAAGTAGAAAAGTTCATCTTGTTATCCTAGAAAATATACGTAGCCTTTATGAGCTGTAAATTAATGTAAAAATTATAAAATGTAGAAAATAAAACAATAGGTTTACACGTGGTGGGCAATGCGTTCTGTTAAGTACTATACGTATACTGTACATAACACCCATAGTTTAGTATTCGGCATCTAGTTATTACATTTCATATTATAGTTTGAGGCAAATTTAAATAATTTTAACACAAGTTTTATATCTATTTAAAAAAAATATTTAATATATATAAATAATTTATTCAAAATTCAATAAAACTAAAATAGTTGTGATCCAAAATTAATAAACTAAAATTTATTGACTTTACCTATCATATGATACCACTAGTAATATTATAGTGGTTAATTAGGAACGGAGCCAGGATATTTGTAAAAAAAATATACTCCCTCCGTCTCAATTTATGTGACACTTTTCGTTTTTCGAGAGTCAAACAATTTAAGTTTGACCCAAAATTTGCGCATGAAATCTTCAATTTTTTTTGAAATGAAACTTATATATTTGTAAACTACGTAAAAAGTACTATAAGTCACAATAATTGATCATTCAAAATGTTTAAAAGATCTATGAAAAATTTACGGTCAAAGATAAACTTGTTTGAATCTCAAAATCTGAAAAATGACACATAAAATGGGACGGAGAAAGTACTATATAAGATTAAAAATATTTTTTTTATGTATATATAATAAATATTAAATTTAATTAGTATTGTCTTTCCACTCACGATTATGGTATATAAAAATCAACATAAATTATGGTGTAATGGTCAAACTGTTTTATTTTCAATTAGACATGTAAAATTTAACATTGAGTATAAAAAAAGTTGAAAGCGTCATCCTAAATTAACCGTACAATGCACGGTTCGATTTTAATGGAAGGTTGAATACTAACAAAACAGAGACTAGGTGAGAAAGGAAAAATAAATTATGATATACTAAAAGAGTCAGTGATGCTAGCTGTTACGAAAACGCAAGGCTGCTAATATACATTCTTCCAAAAACTCTACAAAGTACAAACCCACTCCACCTACTCTTTCTAAAAAGAATTCTCTCTCTTGTATGAAAGAAAATGATGAAAGAGCAAAACCAGAAATCATGTTAATCAGAGATCAGTTATTTTAGAACACAGAGAGGAAAAAAATGCAGTTAATGTCACTTTTGAGGTCATCTCCAAGGAGCAGCGCCAATTACAGTCGGCACTTTGATTTACCGGAGGCAGAAACATCAGAGCATGTTGGTGGTGCAATGTTGCCCATTTTTCTCAACAATTTACAGAATAACAATTATGAGAGAGACTTGGTTGAGGTGACGCTACAGCTCGATATCAATTCCATTGTTTTGTGTAGCGTAAAACCAAGTCCAGATCACAAAATCCAAATTGAAGAAGAAAAAGAAGAAAATTCTCCCAGGAAATTCTCGTATTGGTTAAGATCACCGGAAAAGGATGATCAAAATCAGATGAAATTGAAACTGGTGAGGAATAAATCGAGCACTGAGCGAGCTCTTGGAGGATTGAGATTCATAAGTAAAACGAGTGGAGAATGTGATATTTGGGGAAAAGTTGAGAGTCGGTTCAACGCTTTGGCCAAGGATGGTTTGCTGACAAGAGAAGATTTCGGCGAATGCATTGGTACACTACTTTCAAGTCGTTTCAGCTAACTGCCTTCTTTTCAACCACTCTGTTAAATATTTACGTTTTATAATCATATACTAGTACGATATGATATAGTTTTTTAATTACACGTGACATGGTGTAGGAATGGGGGACTCAAAAGAGTTTGCGGTGGGAGTTTTTGATGCATTGGTGCGAAGAAGGCGACAAAAGATTGCAAGGATAAGCAAAGCAGAGCTCAACGAATTCTGGTTGCAGATTTCTGACCAAAGTTTTCACGCCAGGCTTGAGATTTTCTTTGACATGTATGTGCGTGTCTCTCTCTTCTATGCTTTTTCGGGTTTCCATTGTCTTTTACTTCTTCTTCCGCAGTTTCAAACACGAAAGCTTTATGTCCTCTTCTGTTAAATAAAATTGGATTCACTTCTTTTTACATTGAATTCTATTTTACCTCTATTATACATACACTGATAATGACTCACCATCTTCTCTATTGGGAAGACGTGGATGATTTGCCTAAAATCTCACCCCCACCAAATTATGTACTAACTATTTATTCATTTCATCCAAAATCACTTACTATAAAAAAGGAAAAATAAGAATCCCAAAAGTATATAATGTAGCTAAAAAAAAAAATATTATCCGATTAATAGTTTGGTCTAAAAATGAAAAAAAAACTTACCTGGGTGTATACACTAAACTAATGCAATTTTCCATCATTACATGATTTAATTAAGTAAAATACATGTTAATTAATTATGATCACGTAAAATGAACTATAAATTTAAACACATGACATGCATGTATTGACTTGATGTATAGACCCGGTGCCGATAAGTTGAAAATATTTCTATAGTCAATAACTTGGTTTTAAAATATCCATATAATTACTTAATAGGTTAGAATTTAGAAATGTCTCTTTTTCTAATAAATATATTATTTCTTTTTTTAAACACATTTGGTAGAATTTTAAACACATTTGATTGCTAATAAGAGTACAGATATTTTAAAAACACCTATTAAAATCACTTTAACTAATAAATAATCTTTTTCTTCTTAATCTCATTTTAGCAATTAAAATATAATAACTACATGTACAGTTTTAATTAATTATATATGTAATATCATGATAACTCCATTATTAATTTAATTTGAAAAAATCTAATTAAATAAAAAATATTGTATTTCTTAATTCTTTTCCGAATTAAAATAGGATAACATTTGATAATAGTAATAAAATATTATTAAAAAAAGGAAGTGTTTCAAATGAAATAAAATAAAATACTTTATTATTTTAGAAAAAAAACATTTTTGATCCATTAAGACTTCTTTTGACCAAATTATTAATGGCTAGGCATTATTTATCAAATTATTGATGATTAAGACATTTTTTGACCAAATTATTTAGGTCATGAGTATTTTTGAACCGAACAGTTAACTTGAGATATTTTTGTTCAATTTCTTATAATTGAAAGACACTTTTTTCTCTTTTTCCTCTGTATCTTTCATGTTACAAACTTGACTTGAATTACACGCTTACCTATTGCTCCCTAGTCCCTCCCAGTATTAAGAGAAAATGGTCTAAAAAAACCTTAATCTATATCCGAAATTCCAACTATACACTCCAACTTCATGGGTGTCCTATTACCCCTCTGAACTTCATATTTCTCTATTTTCTACACACTTAAATGCTGACCTGTCATAGGAGGTGTTCTCACCTACCTTAGGCGCGTAAGGATGTATCTAAAACATATTATCTGCATTTTGGAATCCACGCGTGAGTCCAAATCAACCTAAAATTAAGGCTTTCAATTACAACTTGCATTTCTAAGCTTTTTTTCTCCCACAAATCTTCCATCTTCTTCCTTTCTTCTACCATTTAAAAAGTTTGAAGCTTGGGAACGATTGTCTTTCATTTCAAAGCTTCAATGGTCTTGAACCTTTAGAATTTCTAATCTTCTCTAAAAAAAATCGTTATTAGATTCAAGGTTCAAAGTTATTTTTCTCACTCATAAATATAAAATTGCAAAGTCAACTAGATCTAGCTATGGAGCTTGAGTCTCCATGTCAATGCCCAAAAATAAGTTATTTCCCTCTTCAATTCATAAATATAGAACCACAACGTATGTACACCCATTCTTTTCACCTTCCTCCAACTCCTTCACCATTACATCTGAACTTGAAGATTTA
>JAJOOS010027504.1:0-22094 GCA_029582725.1 Solanum chiquidenum
TAGCTATAGTTTGCATATTTACGGGTTGTAGCTATAGTTTAAGCTGCCTCATTTGTATAATTTGCGGATTTGTATAATTCGCAGGTTTGTATAATTCACGGGTACATTTGTATAATTCAGTTATTTTTGTATAAACTCGAAATAACGAATTTATACAATTACAAACATCAGAAGTGAAAATAGTTATACAAATTATATTATACAAATTCTGAATTATACAAAAGTTATACAAATTTATTATACAAATTCTGAATTATACAAATGCGCGAATTATACAAAACTAAAAAGCTAAGCTGTGTAATTATAGCTAAAAGTAAGCTGCGAATTATAATTAAGGTAAACTATAGCTATATTAAGTAATTAACTAGTATATGTTTGCTTATACGCGTAATTTTCCCTTTTATTAAATACCATATACCACTTACCCATATCAAAAGAATAAATTAGTAGTAAACTGAGGTGACTACGTTTGAGTCTATACACATAAAGATTTCTACGGTGGGCAGCACAAATACGCGGAGGGGAGGCGATTCCTTCAGATATGAATTTTTGGGTAAGAATCACTCCTGATAAACCTTATTTATACCTATGTTAAATCTCTTTCCATTATTTATAATAATAAATTGTTGACAGTAGAGTTAATATCCTAATGTATTATATATGTGGTTATTCCTTTAGGGTTAGGAGACAAGAATTTGCGGAAGTCATCGTTGAATAATGACAAACTATTAAAGAGGGTAGATAAAAATTAAGTTTGGAAGTCATACTATTGATTTTAAAGGATGAGTTTGTAAAGGGCAAAAGGGGTGCCACTGTATGATTTTTATAATATTATTATTGTGTGTACTACAATTTTCTCTTTATTATAAATATCAATTTTGGAACAAAACAGGGAACATCGAGGTTACATATTTAATTAGTGAAATTTAATGGTGGGTTATAATCGTCTTCTTCATAAAAATTATTGTAGTCGAGATGTGGATTGGAATTTTAATCTTAGAGGTAATAAAAGTAATGTGATTAATTATTGGCGTGTGATGTGTTGAGAATGATTTTGAAAGGCTTATTGATTCATTGTCGGTGTTGTATCACGATTTTGTTGTTGTGAATTGTGCAATGTTATGAAAATGGTCATCTTCTCATTACTGTGAACATGTCATTTGCATTATTTTGATACATGATTGTGACAAGTGGTATGTGAATTGAGAAAGAATTAGAAATTAAAGAGGATGTACCATTTCGAGGGACGTGTCGCGCGCCGCAATGAATACTATATATCGAGGGACGTATGGCGCGCCGCGATGGATACCATTATCGAGGGACATGTCATGTGCCGCGACAGATGCATGGACAGATATGTCTCCCATGGATCCCGGACTAAGAGAAAGAGAGTGTGTATCGTTAGGTTAGACATACATCACTATACTTGACATTGCATTTCATTGCATTACATATTTTTATCATTGATGAACTTGATCTTGTGTGTTGCTCATCTTGTGAGTGTCTTTCTGTGGAAGTTGTGACTGATGAATATTGAGTTTGTTGTTGAGGAGATGTAATTTGTTAGAGTGTTGTTGTTGAACTGTGTGTTATGTAAACTGTGAACTGTTAGGTTGGGCTGGTTTTATGCAGGTTGTAGCTGTGGAGGTTCGAATGGGGTGTAAGGAGTACCCGTATTCTATTCCCTTAGCTTGTGTTTATAAGTTTACTTGCTGAGTACCGTGTGATTTGGTACTCACCCCTTGCTTCTACATTTTTTGTAGGTTACTTGCCCGGACCTTTGTGATATTTTCTCTTCTCCTTGTCTGAGGCTTCTTGTGGAGGTTTGTGAGGTAACTGCTTGTCATTTCAGCGGACCTTCTTACTCCTATTTATGATCTTATTCTATTCTAGAAATAATGTTATTTGAGACTTGCATTATTCTTTTTAATCAATCGTAATACTTTAGAGGCTTGTACACATGACAACCTGATTTTGAGGGTATTTTTGAGTTGATTATAAAATTTCTGCAATTTCTTGTAATGGTTGAGTTTTAGGCTGATGTATAAGATGAGTGCCATCACGTCCATTTTTGGGTCGTGACAAGAAATCTCTTTCAATGGATGCAGTGACAACTGATAAAAGTAGAGCAAGTTTCACTAAGAAGAATAATAGAGGACAATTTGAATTTTTTTTTTGTTTGGACGAATTTTTTGGAAAGATCACAAAGTCCATTTAGATGGGGAACCTTTCATCAACATCACGAACATCAACAATGTAACTTGCAAGTTGATTCTCAAGAGTATCCATAATAAATTCATCAAAGTCATCAAAGTCATCTAGATATAAGTTAAGTCATTCTCATTATTTTTTTGATGTCAAAACTTGAAAATTAGTTAATTGGATTCAAACAAGCAATTTCATGGAGAAAATCAGTAGCTGCCTCATTAAAATGATCATTAAATTTTTGAAGTTGCCAACAAATAATATTGCAAAATACTTTAACGCGGTAATGATGTAAGACAGTATAGTGAGCAAGTCTTCATCGTGATCTTAAAGAGCTAACATATGACTCCTCAAAGTTAGGTATCAAAATTTCATGTTTGGTAAAAAAATATAGATACATTAGCAATAAGAGAATTCCATTCACAATCCCTTAAAACTTACAATCTTCTCTTTTCTATTTCAACATGTAGCATGATGTTTGCAACATCATGCTACTTTTTAAAGTATTTATTGGGCTTATTTGTGATTGCTAATACATCTCTCATCAAATGCAACACGAACACAACCTAAAATATTTGACAAGATTCAAGATTTTCCGTTGCCTTGGCTCCTTCATCAATACTTCGTTCATCAAAAGTAAGTGATTCAAAACTTCAAGAATAGACACAAACATAAGAATTAAAATTTTAAAGTATTTATAATTAGATCCCCAAAAAGTATCATAAGCTTTTGAAAGACCAAGTTTTTCATTAAAGCCCTATTAGTTGTAAGTTCACCCATATTTAATGCCTATTAAATTGTTGCCTTTTGAGAATCTAGTAAATCATCCATATGCTAAAAGAAGATCCCAATACATTAAAATTTTTTGAGACCAATACTACACGTTTTCCCACTTCAACACACTTTTTAGAGATCCCAACAAGAGTTGATTGAAGTTTATGAGAAAAACAATTAATAGAATGAGGCTATCTACTTTCTTGCTTAATCAACAATTTAAGTCCATTGACCTCACCTTGCATATTTCTTGCCCTATCATAATATTATCCACGCACACTTGATGGACACAAAGAATGTTGAGCAAGTAATTTAACAATTGCCTCTTTCAGTGATAATGCACTAGTATCTTGAACATGAATAACATCAATAAGTCGCTCCATCACAAATTCGATTCTATCAAAATATCGTAATATAATAGCCATTTGCTCCTTCAAAAGATTCATCAATTAGTAAGGCAAAGCAGTCACCATTTAGTTCCTCAAGAGTAGCTTTAGCTGTTTCTATCTTTCATGAAGTCACAATATCTTATTGAATTATTTGAGAAGTCATTTGATCATTTTAAGGGGCATGTTCAAGTACGTGATCACAAATTTTATCACACCTTTTTGCATACCATGAGAGAATCTAAAGAAAATTACCCCTTCTAAGTGATGATTTGGAATCATCATGACCTCGAAATGTGAATCCTTGAGTTATGAGAAGTTTTACTACATCAACCGAAATACTTAAGCGGATATAATATCCATGCTTAATTTTATTAGATTGCCTCTCAAATGCAGATTGAATAGAGTGTAGTTGTCGTAGTAAATTCTTGACATTTATTTTTTAATCGATTATGTTGACTATTCGGCAGATCAAAATGCTTGTCAAGACCACTCTTTTTATTCCAATTCTAAAATCATGTACATGAAAACACTTTACATCCACCTTGATTGGTGTTATGGTCTTTAAATACATAGCAATACAAAATATAGGTTGCATCTTTACTAACATTATACTTCAACCAATCATGATATACATCATCAAATCATTCATGATTAAAACGATGCATTGATCCAGAAATGCTAGTTTGAGGATACTCATGCATCTCCAAGAAAGGTTGAAAAGGACCATTCACAAAATATGCTCTTCTAATAACATCATAATGATTTGGATGATAATTCAATATTGGAGTTCTCTCACCGGGACTAAACTTTAAAATACTCAAATTAAATCATTGAGAAGAATGTGATTGTACTTCTGAATGATTGACCATTTTTCTTGGTTAGAATGACCATGACTATGAGAGGCTAAACTTGATTTCGACACTGGGATAAAATACTTCTTCATTGAATATTGAGACTGAATCGTAATGTAAAAATTTAGTTAGAATTTAAGAGAATAAAACATAAAATCAGAACTATAACTAAAAAAACACACACAATAAGGACCAAAAAAAAAGAAGCTTAAGCAATGGTTATTTGATTATTAAATTAGATTTCTCTATCTCTCCAATTTTAAATTAAGAACATATATAAAATCAGCCAAACAAAAAAATTGAAACTTCAATGATATTAATAAATCACTCAACTAAGAAAAAGCACATCAAGAAATAACAAAATAAGGTATATAGAAATCTAGTAAAAAAAAGGAACCAAAAACTTACCAAAGTAGCTATAACGGAGATGGAAAAAACGATTTCTAACATACTTCAAGTTTTCAATAGCAACCAATCCAACAGAAGCACCAAGCAGCCACAAAATGCCAACAACAAGTAGAAGTAGCAGCAACTAGCAGCGTTCACAGTAGCAACAAGAGAGACGATGAGAAAAATAAAATGTGGAAACATCCTAGAAGAAGAAATGGGTTTTTTAATTCTTGACTTTGTAATTAGGGATTAAACTAACAAACCTCAAATTACAATCATCATTTTAATTTTTGTAACACTAAACGTTGTTTTTCGATTCCATAATTTTAAAAAAATAAAAATTAAAACACCTAAAACCTAAACTGATAAAAAAATACATTTGGCTTGATTCAAACACACGACCTCGCGCACATGTAGCAAATTTCTGAACCCAAAAGCCATTGAGCTACGCCTTTGATATATGTTCAGGGGTCCAATAGTATATATATATAGATAAATAAAAATTTGATTTTAGATATACAATATAATTTTTTGAAGAAGGGGTTCAGGTGAACCCCCTTTATTCAAAGTAAATCTGCCCCTGCTAATGAATAAATCTTTTTCATGTAATATGAAGCTAATTAGAAGGGTGAAAAGAAAAATATTATAATTATAGAATGTCTTGTGATGACCCACCACATCATTATGTCACTTAGACGCCACGTGGCATAAGATATTCCATGTGGAAGGCCTACATTAGAAGAATAATAGTTCTTGGTGGAGTATTCAAGAAATATTAGAAGAATTCTTTCAAAGACCTTAGAATTCCATGGATTTGTGTGGAAAGTCCTTGGAATCTTCTAATTGTGTAGAGAATTCTAAAATAAGATTTGACATAATTAATATTTGCAAATTAGCCTTTAGTGAGTAGTATATATAGAGCTGCATCATTTATGAAAAAAACACCTGGTTCCTAATTACTAACATTGAAATAGTTTGATGAAATAAAGAGGTGAACTCAAGTTTATGTTTAACTTTATATTCATAATTACACTAGACACCCATATGATTAGTCTAATAGACGTCTAGTGTATATAAGTTTAACTCGTTCATTTTAATCATCTTCCTTGTCTACTTGAATCTATATGTTCCAAATCAATTGCTTTTCTAGACAAATACTGCATTGCCAAATCATTCATGGCTATTAGTGACATGCTAAAATAGCAACACTAATTAAAACTTCAACAAACAGTCAAAGATCAAAGGGAATTTCAATGAAAAATTAATATAACTTTTAGGGTCTCACATAATAAAGAATCAGGGAACCATTCTTTTGTTAACCCATTAATCCCTAAGCGCACATAGTATAAAACACATGCTACAACACTCTCACCTTATATTGATGAATGTTTTTCATTCTTTTAATCATTCAAAATTGTATAGATCTTAGACTAGACACCTATAAAAGTCTAATCTGAGTTTCTTTCTCTAATGATCCTCAAATTCATTTTCTTAGAAAAATTCACGTATGGCTTTATAGAGCAAGTAATAATATGGTGGTGAAACTTATCTTTTAACGTTCCTTGATGAAAGAGACGATTTATCTTGTGAGATAGTCAATCTTACGATTTGTTCGACATACTTTATCAATAAAATATATTAACACATGCGTATGATATATAAGCATAAATTCAAGAGTTTTATATTGATGAGATTATTATAACAATCAAGTTTATTTACAATACAAAATATTATCTTAGCCTACGCAAACCTAGAGCCATAACATATTTTTCAAAATTAGTATTTTCTATATTCCTTATGAACTAGTCATACATCAAACTTTAATTATCTATGACCTTGGGGTTATGTTGCATAAATTCAAGATCATCTTGGTGAGTTTGGTAAACTAAGTCCAAAATAAAAGAAATGTATCTTTATAAGATAATTTGGATGATAGAAGTACTACTAAAATTGAATCACGAGATGTCAGAGTTCTAGATAATGATTTTTCAAAAAGGTGAAATAAAGCATAGTGAGCCTCTTTAAGAAATATTAAATTAACATGATCGGATAATGTCATCAAACATATTATATAATCTAATAGATCAAATAAATTTTTGTCTAACTTGGAGTTTTGAATCGCAAAATTGATAACGCTCAAATTATCCTCGAAACAAATAAGAGAATAAACAACCGTCATAAAAAAAAAACCCAACTAAGAGTCGGAGTCGAATCCTACAAAAAGTGATATAATGCAATGAATCTTATTAGAAAATTTAGAGTGTAAACCAATTCATATGTAGTAATTATGAGAAATCGGTGGATGATTCCATCAAATTTACGAAAAAAAGTTTTGATATAAAATAACACAATTAAACTAAAATTAGGATTTCAAACAAGTGAAAGATGATCTAGGGGTGTATGAATTCGTATGGATGTCAAGTATGAGTAATTGTGCTTGCTCAATAATAGACAGGCTAGAAAATCTTAGATAACACTAACCTTCTTTAGATCTCATGTCATTAAATCATAGAATCTTTTTTTTTGGTCTCATCTTTTTGAATCACAAATCAACACAATACCTGGCTAAAATCTCTCTTTCGAGCAAATTTGGACAATTAGAGTTGAACCACAAATTTTTTTCCAAGCAAACTTTAGTAAGAAAATCTGAATTGCAGGCATTAAACTAATTACCCACCTCAATTAATCTCTTTCGAGCATCAATTAAGGGTCTAGGGTAGGAATAAATTTGCAACCTTAACCCATGAATTTATCCTATCCTAATTAGATTAAATCCATGAATTTACATCAACAAAATTTAGTAAGACAAAAAACCCACTACAATATATCAACACCCAACCCAGAATTACATCCCTATATTTGAAGTTTTAGCCAAACATCATAGAAAGGAAAGAAAGAATACCCACTATGATTTCAGCCATTTGGGAGTTAAAACTATGCAATAATCTTCAAGACCCACTTCAATTGTCAATTACAAGATTGTATTGAAAACCCAAAAACTAAGAATATTTCTCTATTAGTTCAAAAGTTGATCCTCCAAAATGCATATAAAATTAGGAACTTGAATTCTTTTCCAAAATATCATACATTTCTCTCTCTCCTTGGTACTACTTATATTTTCCTTAAATTTGGCCAAAAATATAATGCATGACCAACTTGGCGACATTAGTCGGACTTGCCAAACATATTTGGCGAATTGTGGTTTGTTCCTTAGTTCCCCCTTCACTTGCTTCATGCTTCAGGTTTTTGAATCTCAGTTAGTAGACTCGATCAAGTCTTCCTTTCACGTTTGGAAAATCACCGATTACCACCTTTGTTATCCTTTTAAGGCTTCACTTTTCCTCAAAGTTTGTCACTTTTGGCGAGGGTCTTCCGGTCTGCCTTTTTAACTCGACGAGTCGCTGTTTCATTTTTAGTTCACTGACCTTCCTTGAATATTTTCAAGTGTGACCACTGGAACTTTGGGTAAGGTCAGACCACTTAAGTGATCCACCCTTTTGGTTGGGCGACTACTCGTTGAGAGTTTGTACTCCATTTATTGTTTTGGCCTCTTTTTCATATACTAGTTTTTCGACACGTGCATTGCACGTGATTACTAACTCATAAAATATATGTTATAGTAAATAATACTGCTTATTTAAGTGAATATTTGAATAATAAACTTTGCACAAAATAATATTGCAGATTTTTTTGTGAATGTTTTGTGTGAATTATCATATATATCTCTTATTCACGCGAATCTATGGAGATGGTCAATGAAAAAATTTATTAGTTAAATTCAATAATGCATATAGTTATTTCAATTTTATGAGGTTCAATCATGTAAATAGTCGTATCTCAGTAATATTACCTCATAGTCGATATTTATTGTGTATTTTTCTTGTCATCTAACCAGATGTGCTTTGCACGTGTATTCCACTTTAAACTGTTTAGATGTCATATGAACATGTGAAGAGAACAACTACATTTTATTTTTTAGAACTAATCTTTGTATATTAATATTTATTTTATAAGTTATAACATAATAAATGTCGTTCTTGTTGTTAGCTCTCATATTTGACTTCTCGATTGACGGTATGCATAAACCAAATATAGTTATTTGACTGTTCATAGTTAACTGAGAGAGGTTTCCTTTGTTTTACCAAAAAAAACTAAAAATTAAAATTAAAGAATATATTCTATATGTGAAATCATATATATAATCACATGTTTATGTTACACCCAACAAATATGTAGTTCATGTTCTTGTAAATGATTTTCAATTTATTCAATCAAGCATGATTCATCTCAGGAAAAATAACAACATCGTGTTATCACATATATAGGGGTAGTGTAATAATATGAATTTTTTTTTGTCCAAAGTTAATACAAGAAAAGATGAAAGATAGAAATAATTAATGTAATAACTATGAGAATTCATAATATTATAACTAAAGAATGTTAAAGAGTGTGAATAACATTTGCAATAATTAGTAATAACTAAGAGAATTTATAATATTATAACTAAATGATTAATGTGCAATAGATGTATTTTTAATAAATTTTATACGTACATAACTAAATAGGACTTTTAATTAATGACACTATTTTTTTTATAGTTATTAGATTTTAATTTAGTGTAGGGACAAAATGAAAATTTTATTCCATATTACTGAATATAAAATTTATTTTGTAATTGATAAATTTTTAAATGATTCATTTATATTCACATATTTTCACTCTTGAGAAGTTTAATAATTTTTGAAAAAGATGTTCAGAAGCATATATTTACATCACAAGAGAAATTGTTGACAAAAACATATGAATTTAGACTACATCATGTTAACTTCATATATTGGAACATTACATACTAATGTATATATTATGCAAAAAATAATAGTTATATCATCAAATTTTTTTTCCTCAAGTACTCGAGGTTATGAAATTTACCTTCTTAGGATAGAACGTTTTACTTCATCAAAATAGTGGTACCTCATATTCCACTAAACTTTGAACTCACTCAACAACAACAAAATCACACGAAATTTTTTAAAATGCAAGAAGAAGAGTAAGAGATTAAAAAAAATTGTGGTTGAAAAATGAGAGGAAGCCCCTCTATTTATAGTCCACAAAGAGTAGTATGAACAAGTATTTTTTGTATCTTATCTGAAAAGTCATGACCTTTTTGAGAAGTCACAACCCTTTGGAAAGCCACAACATATTGAAAAAGTCATAACTCTTTAGAAAAGTCACAATTCACCGAAAAATCACAACCCTTTGAAAAAAGTCACAACTTATCGGAAAAGTCACAACTCATCAACAAAGCGACCAACCCATTGAAAAAGTCACAACTTACTGAAAAATTCACAACTCTTTGGAAAAGTCACAACTCATCGAAAAATCACAACCCTTTGTAAAAAGTCACAACTTATCAGAAAAGTCACAACTCATCGAAAAAGTGACAACCTAAGTTAGGGATATTATAGTAATTTAACATTCAAGTTAGGAGTTCATGCTTTTAAGGTAATATAGATTCATCCTTACCTTGTTCTTTAGTCTTTAGAGTTGCAAATCATCAAAATATCATCAAAATAGGACACAATCAGGCATTGAGGAAGCTAATCGTTGAATTAAAAAGGCCTCAAGCGAGTGTAAATCTACCACTCATCAATACCCCCAACTTAAAATTTGCTTGTCCTTAAGTAAATCAAGAACACAATTAGTTCAACAAGGGTGTCTACAAAAGTTCTCAATGAGAGTTAACATGTAACTGTCACCATAAGACTACTCTCAAGAATATGCAACACTCACTCACACTTAAAAAACTTCAAATGATGACTACTCATAGAAAACCAAGATCAAGCTCACTAGTGCTCCTTTCTTATGCAAAAACATATTCCAAAAAATGTATTCAAGTGCCCTCACATCAAGTTCCGTTATGTCACAAAGTAAATCAAGCAATAAGTTAGGAATCAATACAACTTTCACTCTTCGAAAGAGAAATACATGCAAGCTTCATCCCATAGGTCAGGCAATATTTTCCAATCATAACACAACCTAGTTTATGTATGATATCAAGGATTTTTTAAGGCTTGTAATGGGGATGAGAGTAAATGTATGTTCAATTTGGCTCAGTGACTTCACCTTTTCAATTCATTGAGTTATTTGTCTTCACCTCTTCTCAAGTTCTTCTCATTCTTTTCACTTGGAGACTCAAACTTCAATTTTTCATTCCATTTATTTGATACCCCTTTTATTTCATCACATTTTCTTTTTCATTTCAATTTTCAAACTTTTGCTCATTATTTTTATAAGAATGGGTTCCTTTTGAAACAAATTTCAAAGTTTAGTTTCACTTTTTTTTTCTTCTCCTTCAACTCGGCTTTCTTTCCTCCTTCTATTCCACACCCCCAACTTAAGATTTTGGTCTGGGTTGGCTATTCAAACAAATCACTGCTTAAAAAAGAGTTTATGGGTGAGAATTTATGTACTATTTGGATCAAGAGGCTTCAACAAGGTTGAAAACAATTGGTTTAGGCTCAAATGGTGCCAAAATGGTTGCACCTGTATTCACAAAAAGGTACGAACATTTGGGTTTCCTCTCAAAATTTGTGCCTGAGATAATTTCTTTCATTAACCAAAGCTATATTATTAGACTAACAAGGAAAATTTTAGGATTCAACAAGCATTCTTTCAAGTAGGACCTCACCACACATGAAACTTCAAACACAGTCATTTAGCACAACTCTACAAAATCAAAAAGATTGTGTGCGATGTTCATTGCAAGCCTCACATCAATACACAACTAGTCAATATAAAAATCCAAAGATCATTTAAAAGAGAAGCAACACCGATTTCTTTTTCAACATTCACACAAAACACATTTCTCAACATAAGTTGTCATGACCCAAAGTACACCCTAGACGTTACAGGGCGTACAAGACACTTGACATACATTTACACAACATAATAGATAAAAACAAGAAATCTCATATGAAATAAAGAGTTTGACATTTTAAAAGTGGAAAATAACGTACTCTTGACAAGCCATCAATTACATCAAAAGGAGTGGTTGGGACATAACCCGTAAACCACGTACAACATTCAAAATATAAAAAACTTATGAAATCAATAAAGGTGATATCATCCTTGGAGTATAAGGACTCACCAAGTCTTCAAATCTACAACTTAATCCACTTGCCATGAACAAAGGGAGAGGAATCGTCACAACCTACATTAGTGAAACAATGTAGGCATAAGTATGCAGTAGTACATAAAATGTACTAAGTAGGAGGGAAATGCATTAAAACAAGGAACATGATTATAAGAGGACATAATCAAATACATGATATGCATGACCAAGCTTAACATAGTAAAATTATTTAAGAAGAATTGTAAATTATGAACACGATCAATGCATCTTAAAATCATAAGGAAAGATACATAATCTCTTTGAAAGGAAATTATTTTATTTTGTGGGATATTAGCTTTAACCCATAATAGATCATGCGAGCCATGACATGGAATTTGATCTAACTCCCATATCGAGAAGGGAGAGTCTCTTACAAAGGTAAAACTCTGTATCATAACATGTGCTATATGTGTATCCACTAGCTAGGCCAATTACGGAAATCCTACGGGGGCACATAGTTTGGAAGTAGAGTTTTCTACTAGAGACTATCCTATTTTAGATTTTACCTCAAAGTTCTCTCGGTGCTTAGTTAAATCCCAACGGAGTAGTCATTTTCATAAAGTTATCATGATACATTAAAAAATAAAATTCAAATACTAATCCAAGCTTAAACATCATAGAGTAACTCAATAAATCTTGAATTAAGTCTAAGTGAGAAAATCTTTCACCAAGTCATGATCCCATAATATGTGAGAAAGTCCTTTCAGAACCTCAGTGATGCTCATCTTAAAGCAACCTAGATCATAAATAATCCATTTTCATAAAACATGCACAAGTTCATGAAAACATCATTCATTGATTCTTAACTTTTCTCCATTTTCATACAAATTAAGTTCATAGTCAAAAATCACGATCAATGCATGGGCTTATGTGATATCAATTGGAAAGCATGTAATTGGCTTAAACAACCACAATAAGATCAAATTAAAGGAATTGAATCAACACAAATAGAACTCATGAAGAATTGAAAGAAAACTTAATTAATTTGATTAAAATTGAGTTGGAGAACTGGAGAAAACCATGGGGCTCAATGGGTGAATGAAACTCATTGATGAAACCCTACATACCTTGAGGATCAAAGCCCAAAAGAAATGTGAACAAGGAGACTTGACTTGAAAACCCTAGCTTTTTCACTTTGACCTTGGGACAAAATTTGAGGGGATGAACTTGGATGGATTTAGGGAATTTTAGGGAATGAAAGATTGGGGAAATTTTAGGAGTAGAAAGGTAGTTATAGGACATAGAATTAGGCTCAAAACAACATAATATAAGCATTAATTGCACAGTAAAAGACCCAAATACCCTTAAGAAATAAATGTCGAACAGTCTTACGGTTCGTCGAAGCCTCTACGGCCTGTACTCGTCAACCGTAGGCCAAACTTCAAAAACCTAACTTTCACCGTACTCTCTACGAAACCTTTCTACGGTCTGTCCAACTTCCTACGGTCCGTAGAACCCATCCGTAGAACTCAACTTTTAGTCTAAAATTTCACCAAGTCTGAACCCTTTCTACGTGACCCATCTTACGACCCGTAAACCAAATGATAACCCATCAAATCATTATGTGGAACTGAGATCCTGAATGAAATCCCCGAATCCCTTCAAGGAAAGATACATAGGGCTCGTAAACCTTACTACGGTTCATCTTGTTCATATGTACGTCAAACTTTAGAAACTTAAAATTGAAAATCCCAACTCTGGGTTCTACTGTTCACTTTCTACGACTTGTAGGACTTTCTATGGTCTGTAGGTTGGACTCGTAGACCACTACTTCAGGGGAAATTATGCATATTTCATTCCTTTTTGACTTTTCAATTTCCGAGGTGTCATAATTTCTCCCCATTGGGAACATTCATCCTCAAATAGAACTAAAACTAGCATGAATAAAGTAGGAAAGAAACTAACAATGCATCATGAATGTAAATTTTCATTAAAATGCAAGTAACATGTAGAATCACTCCAACCTAAGTCATTACATCAAAAATCAAGTTTTATGAACATGCATGCATTTTGAAACACGAGAGTGACTAAAACGCTTGAATCCAAAAGAACAAATCATGGGAAGCTAATACCTTAATATAGAGTAGGAGTGGAGGTAGAAAGATGAGGATACAGAGACATCATATCTGCTTTGGCCTCCCAAGTAGCACCTTCAACTAATTGATATCTCTATATAACCTTCATGAAAGCAACTTCCTTATTTCTCAACTTCTGAAGTTTTCGGTCTAAAATCTCAACCGGGACCTTTTCATAAGAAAGATTCTTCTTAACTACCAAACCTTATAAAGGAACAATAGATGTAGGGTATCCAACACACTTCTTTAACAAAGATACATGGAATACCAGATTTACCAATGCTAAATCATTTGAACACACAAGTTCATAAGCAACCTTGTCAATACACCTCAAAATCTGACATGGGCCCATATATTGAGGACTAAGCTAACCTTTTCTTTTTAAATCTCATTACATCTTTCATGGGTGAAATTTTCAAGTAGAACCAACCATCAACATCAAATTCTACTTCTCACATCCCAATAAGACTTTTGTTGACTTTAAGCCATTTTCAACCTCTCATGAATAGGTTGGACCTTTTCCATAGCCTCATGCACCAACTTGGGCCCTATTAAAGAAACTCACCAACCTAAAATCAACTAATAGGAAACCTTCACCTCCTACTATAGAGAGCCTCTAACGGTGCCATCCCAATGCTAAAATGATAGCTATTATTTTAAGCAAATTCAATCAAAGGAAAATGAACATCCCAATTACCCTTGAAGTCAATCACATAAGCTCTTAACATGTAGTCAAAAGTATGACTGGCACGTTCGACTTGTCCACCGGTCTGAGGATGAAAAGTCATGCTATGTTTCACTTGAGTACTAAGTCCTTTCTGAAATGACTTCCAAAATTGGGATGTAAACTGAGTACCACAATAAGAGATAATAGAAAATGACACTCCATACAACTTTACCATCTACCTAATATAAATCTTGACATAATCTTCTGATGAGAATGAAGGCTTAAAAGGAAAAAAGTGAGCCAACTTCGTCATTCGGTCCACTATGACTCAAATTGAATCAAATTGTCAATGAGTGCGGGGTAAACCTATAATGAAGTCCATATCCAAATCTTCCTACTTCCATGTAGGAATGCTAATGTATTGAGACAGACCACCTGGTTTTTTATTATCAACTTTCACTTGTTGACAATTCAGACATTTATCCACAAATTCCGCAATATCATTTTTCATTACATTCCACCAATAGACTTTCATCATATCACGGTACATGTTGGTTTCTCTCGGGTGAATAAAATACCGAGAACTATGAGCTTTTGTCAGAATCTTATTCCTTAACTCATCAATGCTTGGAACACAAATCTTGATATCGAAGGACACTATCTCTGTCATGCCTCAATTCTCATTAAGACATTTAGGCACCCAATGCCCTAAAGGCATGAAAGAAGCAACATATAACATGTGCTTACTATGCATATAACTATGGAAATTTTAAATTTGTAACATGTTCATATAGGATGCAACAAAAAGAACCGACATAAGTAGACCCAAAACTTATATACCAAACTTGGCCATTAAGGTCATAACTTGTTAAGAGACAAGACACAGCTGAATTATATAAATTAGTCTTCAAAGCCTCTAAAATATAGAAAACCTTACTTTAGGATAGGACAAGGCCCCACCTTACCCTTAACTATCATATAGTAACAAAATAGGTGCCAAAGACTCAGTTACCCCCGAATCAACCTGGAGCTTCACCAATAGCAGTTGAGTAACTGTGCTCTTACAAAATATGTCTACTAGCTAGAGTACGTGTGCCTACAACATGAAATGTAGCGTCTCCTACGAGGGACATCTAAATATGTAAGGCAATAGCATATGTAAAACAAGGGCTCAAATGAAATTGAGTATTAATATATAAGTGCATAGATCAGAATAGATGACCACTTTTGTTTCCTCTTGTGGGATCATGTATGTTACATTCTTTTCTTTACTTTTCTCTGCGTTATAATCTTTATAAGGCATGTGATACAAATGACGAGTTGATCAGTGGTAGAATAGGATGACCCATGCCAGACATTTTAACCTTTGGATGCAGTCCTCATAATTACACAAATTAGGATCGACCCATGCTAAGATTTCACCCCTGAGCTGCAACCCTTCTATACCAATTGGGATCGACCCATGCAAGGCATTTTATCCTAGGCTGCCACATATATATATACATACTACTTCACTTAGTTTCTTTAATTTTGAGATTGTTGTTTTGGTAGTCCTAAACATTTTTATGATATGGAACTACGAACCAGTGGTAGAAGACAAGAGAATAATAACTTTAAGTCAGTAATAATGACGTAAGGAGCTATGGAAAATCAATGTATTACTTATGAGCTTAAATGTCACAATTGACATCAATTGACTATGGGGAGAATTCACCACGATTGATTTTGCAAATACTATTTCTATACTAGCACATAGGTGTAGGATAATTACACAAATATAGAGTAATGAGAATAATAACATAGATAGTTACAGTGTCATAAGGAGTTCTGTAACATCCCTGCATTACTTATGAGCTTAAATGACACAATTGACTTCAATTGACTAAGAGGAGAATTCACCAAGCTTGCTTTTGCAAATACCATTTCAATACTAGCACATAGGAGGAGGATAATTACACAAATATAGATTAATGAACATATAATGAAGTAATTTGACACGCTAAGAAGAGGGGAAACATATTGTTATCCATATTGGAGATCATACGTTGCCGCTATGTTTTCTTTATTAGTAATAGAACTTTAGGAAATTCACTTCAGTGAGATTAATTGAAAATATCATATTTCATGCCAAGGAATATGGAATCGAATAGATGATGAGTCCACAAATTGGACTCATTTAGGGATGCATTTTAATAGAAATTGAGTCCTCAAAGGCATATTTTATCTCAATTTATGATGAAAACCTTTAAGTTTCAGGAATTTGAAATTTGAAAAAAAGCATGGACACTATTTCACAAAAAGGAACGAAAAGGCTGAAAAGAGCGAGAAAATGATGGCCTGAGGATCGCCGAAGGGTCTTACTTCCCTTTTTGTTCTAGTGTGCTGAGCCCTGAAGGAAAAGATCAAGTCGGTGGAAAAAGAGAGCAGTCGGCGTATCACCGAGAAGGTCCGCGAGGTAGTACTATGCCACTTAATGACCCAGAGCACAACGAAGCGGAAGGATGGTGCAATAAGGCGATGAACTACACCAAAGGGCCAATCGCCAAGTTGATCGGCGGTTTCGACTAATGTCGCCCAGTGATCCACTACAATACATATTTTTGAAAACCATAAATACTCGTTGAGAGTTATAGCTTAGTATCAGTTTTTGTAGTATCATTATACAATATAAATTTAGTACTTTTGTTTTACTCTCAAGTTTGGAGAGGGTTTTGGAAAACTTGAAGAAAGGAGTTCATCTTCCCCAAGTTGGAAGTGGGTCTTCTCTATTAATCTTCCTTTTCTTAAATCAAGGTTTAATTTCTTATACCCATTTGATTTCACTATCATTTTAGGTGTATTTTGTTATTTCTTGATGTGTGGCTAAACCCCCCCATTCTTAGGGTGTGATTTAGCAAATATGTGTTGATATTATTGTTGGGTCTTGCTTGTTGATAGGTTAGATGTATTTTAATGGTGATTTCACCTAGTGGTTGTGGTTTAAGTTAATGAGTTTGTAGTTGCAAATACAAAGACACCCATGTGTTTTCGGCTTGCCCGAGAGGGAGGTCGCAAAACCAAGACCACTAGACTGATGGCCTAAGGAGTTGGTCGACATGAGGTTCAGCCCGAGAGGGTGAGCCCTAGTCCCATATCCTAACACTCAGCTTGAGAGAGTGAGTGGGGTAAGGCGTAGGCTGGTCTTCATGCGGCAAAGGGGTGTCCGAGAGGAACACATTTGAGACGGGTTAAGTTGCCCGAGAGGGAACTTATTTCCATCTAAAGCTTAGCCTAGTCACTATTATCTTGCAAATTTTCTATCGAAAGCATGTACCCAACTATTTATCTCAACTTGTATTGCGGTCACAACCCAAGAGCTCATCCCCATACTTGATTTTCTTGTTATTTTTGCTGTTTTAGCTATACTTGTGAGAAAACCCCAAATTGATATTTGACACTTTTGTATCCCCCTTTGATTTACAATATTTTTATTCGTTAATGTCTTTAGCTACGACTAGTTAGAACTAGATTTTATTTTTATATCAATTCTCAAAATCGGTCCCTTGGGACACGACCCCAACCCTCGGGTAGGTTACTATATTATCGACGATCGTAGACACTCGAACCGTAGTTAGTGTCGTTGGTCATGATAAGCCTCAAAATGGCACCGCTTCCAGGGAGTGGTGTTACTTGAGAATTTTTAGATTAGTAAACTTTTTGTTTTTATAAGTTGTAGTCTACTTACCTAATTCTTAGTTTTGTCTAGATTGTTTATGTGTTGAGACAGGATAATGAGTATACATGAGGGGTATGGCGGAACAATGGAGCACCTCCCAGTAGAAGTGATGAAATTCAGGGATCACATCTTGAACTTCAGGCATCTAGAAGGAGAATCTTTTCATGAGTCGTGGCTGAGGTTTAAAACACTATTGATACAATGCCCAACTCATGAAATCTCTGATTTATTTCTAATGGAATGCTTCTATAGGAGTCTAAATCCCGGAAACAGAGGGTTAATCGATCGACTTATGCCAGGTGGTCGTGCGAAATACTCCTATGAGACCGCAACCAAATTCGTTGACCTTGTGGCTAGAACCAACAAGGATACTGAGAAGGACAAGCAATTGATCATTTTGCTGGGTCAGATGAGTAACTTGACCCAAAAGGTCAAGGAACTGGAGGTGGTGTCCAAAGAGAAGAGCAAATGTAGACCACCTATTGAGCAGGGAAGATCTATGGACATTGAAAATAAACGTATCACAGATATGTTATTAACCATTCTTCAAAAGCTAAATGAGCAAGATAGAGTGCTAGAGAAGACAAATGATGTTTTGGCTGACCCCAAAAGTGAAATTGAAGTGCTAACCCGCGTCGTACCACGACAGTAACTAAGGCGCTGTTTGGGAGGCAACCCAAAACCCTTAACTACTTTAATTTTGTCATTTTTAAAATAAAGGTGTTTTGATTTTGTAGGATTGGAGCATGAAAAGTTTCTGAAAAGTACAGGATGAATTACTCAAGTCCAATTGGCGAATTACCGAATAGATCGGCGACCTCGACAAAGATCGCCGTTTGGATCCTCACCTCAACTGAAGGTCCTGTAAAACTCGGCGAGATAGATAAAACTTTGGCGAATCGCCGAATAGCAAATCGAAAGCAACTAATATCGCCGAATGGGTGAGATTTGGATGGTCTTTATAAGGCCACATATTCTGAATTTCAACCTTTTTCACATTCTCTTACTCTCAATTTTTGCAAAATCGCACCTACCTAATATTTTCAAAATTTTTCGTATCTACTGAGTATTTTAGCTGATTTTGTAGTGCTTGGATCTGTACTAATCTGCTGCCTAGCATCATAGTTTTGACTTGCTCTGCCTAAAAGGTTAGTCCTCAAAACCCTGCATTTAATTGTGATAATTATACTCTCATTACAAGCAATTTTATCCCATGTTGTGTATTGTGCCTTTATGGAAACTTTAGACTATTCGAGTGCCTCTTTTGATTTGCTGATCCAACCCTACTTCTTGAAATATTGGAATCCCGTTCTGATGAGTTAGCATAAATGAAATTTTATGAGGTGGTCCTGCATACTGTTTAAGTTGAGCAAAGAGAAATACTATAAGCTTGATTGATCTAGTGCATGTTTTGATTTTGTTTTTGGGGGTTGCGGGTTGAAATTGAGAAGATAGATGGGAAATAGGCACTATGGGCCGATTGGTGAGCTAGGTCGAGCTCGCCAAATCACTCAGTGGTTCACCTATTGCCCCCATCTCACCATTAATTTCATGCTATTTGAGACATGGATTCTGTAGCTTTCGGTGAGAAATCTCAGATCGCCAACAATATTCGGCGAATCGCCAAAAGTATCCTCGATGACCCATTGTTTGCACCCCTTTCCTTTATTGCACTGTAACTTTCGGCAGACAAAGCAATGCTCCCCAAAGAAATTAGGTGATTCGCCGATACATTCAGCGAGATAGTCTGCAACTGCGTCCCTATGAATTTAATTTAGTTGCTCTAACTTCTTCCCAACTTCTTTGCAGAAATGGCTAGAACTAAAGTTGCAAGGGAAAGCAGGTCACCCCAAAGTAAAACAAAAGGGATTAAAATCAATAAGGATGCAACTGCATCTAGAAGCAAGGTTGCTAAACTTTCCAAAGTTAGTGGGAGAGGCAAGAGTAAGGACAAGATCCTTAAACTATCAGATGCAAGCACTGACAGTGATGGCTTTTACCAAAATGACCCCAACCAATTTAAAAGCGAAAATGTAGGTTCTGATGAGAATGATTTGTCAATAGCATAGAGGGCTGAGAGGCTAATTAAGAAGCTGAATGATTGATCCAGCGCTAGGACTCCCCAGCCTACAATTACTACACCTCCAGTTCCAGCACAAACAATGGGATTAGCACCTCCAGTACAAGGTCCTAAACCTAAATCAACAAATCAAGTAAAGGCTGAGGGGCTGAGGACAAATCTGGAAGAAAAGCACCTATCCATAGACGGGGTTATAGATAGATACCTAGAGATAATGCAGTGTCTGAGATACCACAAGTTCCAAATCTTCACCAAACCTCGCGTCCCTTATATTCCAAATTGGGTAAGAGAGTTCTACAGTGCATATAGTGCATGAATAATCCAGCAATAACAACTAGCAGCAGCCTTCAAAGAAGTTAGCTATGTGGTTGTCAGAGGCAGGAGAGTGAAGTGTGATAATGAGGAAATCAATGCAGTCTTAGGCATGCCCACAAATATTGGGGATCACTGCCAGTACCTAATCAGAACAAAGAAACTGGATGAGATGGAAGAGTGGTTAGCCGCACTAATTGCAGATGAAACTCCAAAGTGGGCGGCATAAGTAGTTCTAATTGAAAAGAAAGAACTAAATATGGCCGCAAGATTCTGGTTCAGTTTTATCAGCATCACAATTATGCCATCCCAAAATGAGTCGATCCTTCGCCTTGCCTAGGTTGCATCATAGAGGAGACTCAGTAAACTTGGGTACAATCATTGCTTCAGAGATACTCATGCCTGCAAAACAGAGCCGAACCTCACTTCCATTTCCAGTCTTAATCACAGAATTATGTAAATGAGCTCAGGTGCCTCGAGATCCCAAGAGAGATGTACAAATGATTCCCACAGCCTCTACTGACATCCGTAGGATCGAATTGGAGTACCTTAAGGATCAAGAAGAAAGGAAGAAGGCAGCATTGGTGGAGTCAGGAAGCACAAAATCATCACCTGCAGAGGCACATCTAGATTCTTCCGCTGCTGCAAGGTCTCCAAGACCAAATGCTGTTGCTACTATTTCCCGACATCCACTCACCCAGGCTTCCCTACTCTAGATGCGACAACTCTTTCTGGTGAGCGTTGGGCTGTCAATCTAGAGGCCTCTATTCCAAGAATGATCCATATTGCCTTAGCTGATGATGTGACACCTCTGAACACTATCATTAATGCCCTAGAAGCCAGGATAGTGGTGTGTGAGCACAACCAAGGGGCCAAAAATGAGGTGACAACTTTAAAGGGTGGCATTGTTGAGCTGCGAAAAGATGTAAACCTCCTGAAGTTCACCGATGTGCCCATGGTCTTTGGAACAAAGGAAATCCCAGACATGTCTGCAAAGCCTCAGACCACCACTGCACATGGGTATAGAATAAAACATATAGTCAACCTTGACTTAGAGGAAGAGACTGACGAAGAGATGATTGAGGGAGCTGCAATAGACGACATAGCCGAGACCGAAGAAATCATGATAGATGCTGCTGTACAAGCCTCCTTGGCAAAGACTCCTGCTGCTGGATCTAGAGGAGATGGTTCTTCTTGAAGTCACTCCGGGCACTGATGCCCAGATAGGTGGAGCGACCACTTAGTCAGGATCCCCACTGTCACGAACCGAGAGTACCCCCTACTCGTAACATGGCGTATTCGACCACGAAGGGGTCTTATACAAGCCACATAGTCATTCATTGCATTCAATAATGAAAATAGTGCGGAATGAAAAAAACTTATTTACATCCACACATTCAAACTTCATTAAAACAACTTTAAAACACACAACGGAAGTCTAAGTCTCACATGGCCATCTTAGACA
>JAJOOS010027505.1:0-20628 GCA_029582725.1 Solanum chiquidenum
TTTTGACACAAACCCTTTTAAGTTCCCTTCAGATTGAACTCTCCGGGGCGTTTTTCGACCAAGATTATTGTTGGATTTTTTGGGGCTTAATTGATGATCAGATGAAGAGTTGCATGAGAAAGAACATAAATGGCTTGCAGAGTAAAATGAGACTTTGCCAACATTTTTGTGATCTGCAGAGGTATTATCAAAGTCACTTTTTTTACTTTCTACTAGAATGGTTTGTGAAACAGGAGTTGATGAGCTTCTCAGCAGCATATTTGTAACTTTGGCTGTTTGCTTGAGATTAATTCAGAAATCTTGACTTGCTACTTCTATGGATATCCTAAATAAAGTGTCCAAAACAAAAGATAATGAGTGTTTTTAAATGATATTTGTCTATAGACTATAGTTTATCTTCTTAAACGTCTCACTTAATTAATAATTATAAGAGATCATACCTTAATTAACAACTCTATCTTCATAAATAATTTTGTGAGTACTTTTTTTTCTTGGTAAAGAATACTGTGAGTACTAACATCATATGAAAATACAAAGATGAATCAATTACTCCTATATGTTTAGAAAAAACCATGATTAATTATGGAAACATAAAAAGTAAAATAAAAAATAGTAACCCTCTCATATATATAAAGATTTTAGAATGCAATGTTTTATCATGGAAAGAAAAGAATGGAAATGCATAGATTGAGGCATACCTTTAAATTGTATTTGAACAATAAACAACGACGATTACTTAGGATCATCTTGCAAATTTATAACGTTACACACAATAGAATTATTGTCAATGGCATGTTATGTGTGTAACTGCGAAAAAATAGTGTAAGCTTTGTTAGGCTGAAATAAGGTAAAAAATAAAAATAAATCAAGTGCTGTCATTTTGAAAACTAATTAAAGTCGAACGACCATTTGAGGATTTGTAAATTCTACATATTAACATTGTGTACCTACATATTAACATTGTGTACCTATTTAAAGATATGAGAAAATCGAATTTATTTATCTCTTAATAGTTTAATAATTTTCTTGATCATGTTTATTTCTAATTTCTAATTTCTCAATACACATAATAATAGGGTATATTCATGTATTATTAAATTATGTACTATTAATTATTTCATTTTTTAACTTATATAGAGTAATATGTTATTTATGTGAGATTGTAAAATGATTATCAAACATCGTTCTTGACGTGTTCACTTTTTATACAAAGCAACTAATTAAAAACTACAAAATATAAATACTACTAGTTCTTTGTTTTGCTATTCTAGGAGTTCCCGTTATCGCTTTTTTCAATCTTTCAAGCTTGAAGCTTGCCTGCTTTGAGAGATGAGAGACAACTATTTGATGTATGACAATGCAGAAAAGTATTATATGCTTTATGTTTCCTATGCGGCTACTGCAACTAATAAGCTACGCATGTTGATATATGATGCATGCTATCTTTCCTATCGAGACACGAAATCTCTCATCATGTCTCAGTTCACATTCCGTGAATTGAAAGGGGAAGCCGGATGCCGACTCATCTATCAGCTTCTCGTAGATCGATGTGATTTTACGAAGCGGCATTAGCCTTCTAGTAAACACAAATAACTCTCTTACAATCAAATGACATAACAAATCAAACAAAAAAATTGTACTATGGCCCATTTGACCACGGATATTTTCACTTTTTCTGGAAAATTATTTGTACGTAGAATTGTTATAATTATTCTGGAAAAAAAACAACCACAATTTTCACTCCAACTCAGGTACAAATATTCAAAAATAACTTCAATTTGTATGTATGTCCGAGCACAACTCTAATTTCCAAATATTTTTATCAACTTGACAACAAACACTATTTTTTTTATAAATCCTTAAAAAAAAATTACAATTCTTATATCCAAACATCCACTAAGTATTTTAATAAAAATTCCACGTATATATCTAAATTTTTGCCTAAACATAAGGTCCATAGTGAATGACTTTTTGACCTAACAACATTTAAACAATAATTTTATAAAAAATCCTCCATATGCGTATATACTGCGATCTTAAATGTTTTTTTCGAAAAATTACTTCCTTCTCTTACCCCCAATTTTATTCGGGGTCTCCAGCACATTGACCCCGAACTTTTCCATCGTCGTCCATTCTCTGAAGGACGACGAACAAAACTTCCTCATTCCACCACCACGATCATAACAAAGATCACGTTCATCACGATAATAACATTGTGAAAAATGCCACCGATTTCCAAGAACATGGGAACGTCCTTGAAACCGTTCCAACTCTTGGAAATAAACATCATTTCCGCGCAGGACTTGGAACCCATGTCCAAGAAAATGAAGACCTACGCAGCCGCATGGGTCCATCCTACGCGGAAACTTGCCACAGGTGTTGACGTTGAAGGTGGCAATAACCCCACGTGGAATGACAAGTTTGTTTTTCGTGTGGACGATGAATTCCTCCGCCATGACAATTCCGCTGTCCACATCGAGATTTATTCCGTCCATTGGTTCCGTGACACTCTCGTTGGAACGGTTCGTGTCCTTGTCGGAAACCTAATCCCTCCGATTCGAACTCATCTACGTACTCACCATCATGGAATGCGTTTTATTGCACTTCAGGTTTGTTCATATAAAGCTTTTTCATTAAAAAGAAGAAATAACTTTAGATTTAAAAAATAAAAGTTAGGCCCTCCGATTTATTTTTGGTAAGAGTTATGTAGTTATATAATGTTTATAAATAAATGAATTTGTGGATATGGTGATTAATTGTCATGCATGTAGTCTATAGTTCTTGATAAATCATAAATGTTACCTTATGTTAATTGACATTATTATTTATTTATATAAATGTTACATATGTATGTAGGTTCGTCGTCCATCAGGGCGTCCACAAGGTATATTGAATATTGGTGTATCTTTACTCGATAGCTCGATGAGAAGTATGCCATTGTATAGACAAATGAGCACGTCAGCAGTTGCATATCGCGATTTGATGGAAGATCGAAACACACACCCTCCACATAGCAACGAGATCAGGCAGAACAACAACAATGTTGATGTTTCAAAACCTATATTACGTAGAATAAAGAGCGAACGTAGCGAACGTATCGCGATGGATGACATTTCCATAGGTAATAATAGTTCAATAGTTGAAATTCCCTCAAAAACAAAGGGTAAAGATCATGAAAAAGAGAGTTCAATACTTAGTATTTCATTTGAACCTCCAATTCATATGATGAAAAAAAAGGGAAAAGCAAGTTCTGTTATAAATGGAGCTGAGCTAATAAATGAGAAATCAAAATTAGAAAATAAAAACATTAAGGCAAGTTCTGTTTTAAGTGATTCAATTGTAAGCAAAGGGTCATTTATTTATGAAAAGCCCAAGTCCAAAATCAAACTTATTGAATTGGAAATTGGGCCCAAAGATGAGCCCATAAATGGAAAAGGGCCTGGCTCTGACCCACCAACAACTAAAGCAATTGATGAACAGTCTGTTACAAAGCCCATTATGAAGATTTATGGAAATGAGTTTGCAGGCCCAAAAGGCCCATTGACTGAATCAGAAATTGGGCCTTCAGCATCTGTAGTGGCTGCTGCTTTAGCTGAAAGGAGATATCCATTGGATGACAAGAGGAGCTCAGTGTTGGAGGGTTGGAGCATCGACGAGAGCACTGAGGGGCTCAAGTCGAAGCTCGAGAGGTGGAGGAACGAGATCCCTCCGATACAAAACCAAGGGACAGGATCGAGTAGCTACCATTCGACCGGACGTCACACTAGAAGGCATTCGAGTGGAGGGAGTAGCTTGTTTTCTTGCTTTGGTAATATTTGTGGCTATGAATGCCAATGTATGTGTGGGAAGCCCAAAAGGAAAAGTGTTAATAACAAAAAGTATAGAAGCCCATCAACTGCTAGCAGATCATGGTTTTGAAAGCCCAAGGCCAAGCCCATTAGATTTGTAAGGCCCAATTGCAAGAAGAAGAATATTGAGGAATTAGGGGGTCTTGTTGTTTAGGTCTCTCTTTTCATTATTATTTTTATTTACAATATTGTAATTATTATTCTATTTGTTTTTTTTTTAGCTAAACTTCTCAAAATTATGTACATTACTGTCAATTTGTGATTGGTAATGTTTTCTCTTGGAAAAAATATGTTCATTTTATGTTTGTTATGATTTCTTTATTTCCATCATTTGTGGGACCCAATATTTTCTTGTCTCTATCAGAATTTGAACCTCAATATGCCGACTCTTTTCCTCTTCACTGACCACCAAGTCACACTCTCGAGCGGCACTCATCTCCTTTCCTATTGTGTACTGTGATCACAAGTGGTCAACTAGCAAAGTAGTGAAATTCACAAATAGCCATTTTTCAGCGCCTGTAATTGAAAAATAGTCTTTCAAGTATGAACGGTGAAATTCTAGAATACTATTAGAGTTTCACCTGTGGAATCTGAAGCTTCTCTTGCTATCACTACTTTAAGGAAGAAAGACAAAAAAGGAGTCATTATTTCCAGAAAAAAATTCTTATTTCAATGCTTTTAAACATAAAGACTCCAAGAATACAACAAACAAGACAGAAATTAGGAGTCAAGGAGTTCTCATTTTATTGCAGAAGAGCATTCATTTCTTGGGAGTAAAGAGAAAAAGGAGAAACACATCGCCCGCGGCCCTTTTCAGGAATAAATAAGCATTAAAAGCTTAAGATTCACTCATCTGTTAGTGTACAACATAATCCAAACTCCTAAAACGATGTCATCGAGGAACTTCACTGTAAAAACTCTCGGGGATCAGTGACATAACCGGTCAATGCTGATGCTGCAGCTGTATACGGAGATGCAAGATAAATCTGGCCTTCCTTGTGTCCCATTCGACCAGGGAAGTTCCTATTTGTGGTTGATACACAGACCTGCAAGACAATCACTCATAGAGTCAGGTAACGACCTACATTGCCATGACAAGTTTGACTCCTTCCAACAATCTTAAGGCTGCCTGAACTCAGAAAATAGAAAGGTAGTTTATGCAAAATTCAGATTGTGTTGGTATGTTCCTTGTTTTGTGATTGTCCCCTATTCCCTTTACGATTATGTTTATTTCAAGGTTGAATTCCCTCAAAAACACACCTAAACTATCACATTTTCGTAAGTTTCATTACCTCAACTATCCATTGTTCCATTTACCTTGTCGAAACTATCACTCTTTTTGTATTAAAACACACCTCAATGTTGAGTTGGCCTACATATATGCCTGTTGTCGAGTGGGAACAATATTTGGCCAAGCCAGTATTGAGGTGTGTTCTAATACAAAGGAGAAATAGTTTAGGTAGGTAAAAGAAACAATGGATAGTTTAAGTATAAAAATAGCGAGAAAAAAAATGATAGCTTAGGTGTGCTTTTGACCATTAACTCAAAACTAGAGGAGTTCATGCTGGTAATCTATTTTACGACTCCCAGACCAGAAAGGTAAAAGTGAAGTGATGATATTTGCCCACTATATTAGGTTAAAGAAAACCTCAAAGCTAAAAAATTGTCTCAGACAGAAAGGTTAGATTCACGTCGAAAATCTGTTTTATGGCTCTCCAAAACCAGAAAGACCAAAATGAAATGATGATATCTGTTCACTATATCGGGTTTGAAAAAAGCTCTCAAGTAAAAAATATAAAATTCATCATGGACAGAAAGGATTTTGCATCTGGAGAACCTAGGTTCTAGAGCCCGCCAAAGGAGAACGAACATGGCAAGAAAATTTCTATAAGAAATGTGTGGATATTAACGCTTAAGCATTCAGTAAAAAACAGAGAATCGAAAAGGAAACAAAAACCAAAAAGAACAAACATGGGAAAAGCTTCCAAAATTAACTAACCCGCCAACAACCTCCCAACATTATGACTACAACACATAAAAGAAAAATCAACCAGCAATTACGGTTGCTAATTAACTTAGATAAGTAAGTCCTTCACTAAAGCCAGGTCAATAATCTGGCAGGAGGGTAAAGCAATAAATAATCTTAATTCATGCCACGTTAAACGATGTCACCATCATAAACTAGCAATGTCGTCCAGCTTGTGAGGTATCCAATATGTGGTGAACCAAATGCAAATTCAACTACGTGGTATAAGATTGAACTAAGTTACTCCTTCTCAAGGAAAATTTCACTATGAAATATCCTATATGTCACAAACAAGCCAATGATGTTTACTAAAAATTAAATTCCCCTAGCATATTAATGGTAACTTAACAACACATAAAACAACCAATAACTTGCCTGAGCTTCATTCATGCGTGCATAAGTGTCTTTAGGGCCACCCAAACAAGCACCACAACTAGGACTTGCAGGTGTATCGCAACCTGCCTCCTCAAAAATCTGGGAACACGTTTTGCCGCCTGATCCTGGAACTGGGAGGCTATACACGTCCATCCATACCTGAAACAGTTTCAAATATTTACATCATATGGTATTTCTGCTATGATATCGCAGCTAAGATACCAACATAGTCGTAGGATAAAAAATAAGGTTACGTACCTTTTGGGTAGCAGGAACAAGGAAAGTGGGAACCTTTACCTTCTTTCCCTGCATAAGACATGGCTATTCGTTTAAACCTGAAATATCTAACATATCCTGATTAATTGGAAGTAGATCATAGCACTTGCACCTTCCATTTTTTAAGTTATCAAAAGGGAAATAAAACATGGAACACTTAAAATCAATGTGAAGAACATAATGGAAGATCTGATTCTCTGATTCACTGATTCAACGTCTTATTGCATGGAAAACATGAGATGAATAAAGACTTTAATCATGAAAAATGAGTAAGTATTTCCTCTCCCTGCAGGAGTGGGAGCGAAAATGAACAAGGAAAAATTGCCATAAAAAGCGATAAAGTATGCATAATAGTGACAGATAATTGTGAAACATGGTGAAGCATCACTGCACACATATATAGTAATCAGTCAATATAGGACAAGAACAAATCTAAAGAAGAGAACATAGACTTGCAGAAAAGACAAGTGGCCTAATGTCGAAATCGACATTACATCATGCGCCTCAACTATTGAGTCAATGCAGACGACAAAGTGGATAAATGGTGAAGGTGTAAAGTCAATCAATCAAACATCTAAGCCTCAATTCCAAACTGGATGGAAATTGGAATTGGTTATATTAATCCTCCGTATTCGTTCCACTCTATTCAAGCCAATTTCATTCAACTACCAAAAGTTGTCTTAACCATTTATGCCTACATGGCCATAAATGTCTCTAACCAAAACAAAACGACTCCTCACAAACAGAGGACCTAATTTAAATACAACAACATTTAAGTCTTAATCACACCTAGTTGATATTGGCTACATTGACCTACTGTATTTTGTTCTTAGTTAAGTCAACATTGATTGAGAGAGATCATAGGTCATGGAGAAAAACAGGTAAAACTGTGAGATATCACTAAACCACTGATTACAACATGCATCAATATAATCTTCCAGTTTCTCCTGAATGGAAACAAAACATTACTCGAGACTGTTGGTCATAATTTCTAGTATACTGCAGTCATCTAGAAGCAGTATAGGCCACTAATTGTGAATACTATTTTAAAAAACATTTTTATTAATGGCTATAAATCCCACATTGTGAAGGCCTTTCAGCTGCCTTGATGTACTCATCAAATAAGCATAACAGGGATATGGCTACTACATACTGATCCTTCAGGATTAAATTTTAGAAACTAAACATCCCCCTGTCAAAATTATACCAGCATCCCACACTCAGCAAAGTTCGCATAACATCAATGTAGTCTAAATTGATATAAAGATCATAACAATGAGTAATTATTGGTTTATTGGAGTAAAATCTTACGGAAGCTAGAAAAACTTTTGCAGCAGCCATGAAGTCCTCTGTTTTTCCACCAGTACAAGATCCAATATATACTCTGTCGATTTTGACATCTTTGCATTCTCTTGCCAAAGCACGATTATCAGGAGAATGAGGCTGCAGCAGGCACAGAAGGTTTAGAACATTTGGAACAGGTAGTACTTAAAATGAGTAGAAATCCATCTCCAGAGAAAATAAAACCAGAATATTAAACAATAAGAGAATAGCTTAAATATCTGCAAAGACAGTTGTACTAGCATTCTTGGTCGTTTGATAATATAAAATTAAGTTCAATTTTTTCCGCCGTATGAATTATACCCACACAACTAAACATTGTTAATACCAATGATGAATCCCCAAAGAAAGAAGGCTAGAACATAACCAACCTTAGCCACTAAGGGCTCCAACTTGGAAACATCGAATCTGTACTCCTTAAGATATCTGGGTATACAAAAAAAGGCGTGTTAATGTTGAAGACATGGCAATTTGAACTCACAAATGATAACCTAATATACTCTTTTGGTGAGACAAGAGAAGAGAAAAAGGTTATATGGAAGATGACTACAAGTGTGCGGTATGAAAGAGTTGCATCAAATAAATAAAACCCCTACAATCTGGGTGGAAATAGAAAAAATCGATTTCATGAAAGGAGGCCATTGCTTTACTAAAAGACTTCTATATCCCAAAGATCTTGAAAAGAAACCAATCTCGAACCCTTCTGGTGTTAGCTCTATCCAAATACAAATGTTCCACGGCCACTAAAACACCTTGCTGGACAAAATTACAATCCTTTAAGCAAACAATCACCCAAAGTTCATCAGTTAAGAATTCACTACAAGCTGGAAGCACAAAAAATTCATCCAAAAGAACAGAATATTCGGACATTCATCATGGGCCAGATTTCCATCATTGAGTCACATAATGAGCCTCAGAACAAGAATCTATCGCCTAAACAGAAAGGAATAGCTAATAATTGCACTCCAATATATTTTCTGATATTGACAATTTTCAGGACATCTAGTCCTCCTTCGTAGTCTTTATTTACTTTTGACAAACAATTATTTTTCAGTACAAGAAAATGATGACAAGAAAGGCATTTAGTTTTGGCAAAATGTGTCACCACATTCTCCAGGATATCTGGAAATTATTTCTACAAAGCTTATAGTAGAACAAATTTGTCTCATCAACTAATTTCCCACTTCTTTCAACCTTGTTCTTGAACTTGAACATATACTGATATCTTCAGAAAAGTTTTGATCTATTCTATTTGATCTCATCTCATATACCTTTTAAAACATAAACACTTCTTTCTTTTTTTTTGAATAAAAAAACATAAACACTTCTGGAAAATTAGTTTATCTGATACCTTCACGAATGATCAGTTATAACCACCTAATTTTGGCCACATATGGAGTGCTCAAAGTAACAATAAAGAAAATATGTACCAACAAAGGAATTAGCAATTCAATTTGAGACGAGACAACTGCACACTAGAATAATATGGAATCAATTGGTGACATCGCTACAATGGTCTCTGGCGTTCAATACCTGGCTCCTTCATCACTATAAACAGGTTCATAAGGCACAGAAGTCCTTCCCTGTGACAGCAGAAAATAAAATTCCATTAGCTGAATAGCGGTTCCTTATTCAGTCACCCTGAATATAAAGTTATAAGGTCTTTTGGGTAGCATGTCTCAGATGAAATTACGCTCACAGGGGAGGTGGAAAAGTTTAAAGAGGTGAAGTTGAGTCCCCAGCTTCCCCACTTACCTCAAGATAGTCATATGTCGTTTTATCAGCTGGGATGACACCATTCTTTCCACCAGCTTCAACAACCATGTTGCATAATGTCATTCTTTCTTCCATCTATTAAAACAATAAGATTCATAATTACTTGAGGATCCAACCTGGTTAATCCCATCAACAATATCAAAAAAAAAACTTACAGTCAAGCTTTCAACTGTCGTGCCAACAAACTCCATTGCTTTATAAGTAGCACCGGCCACTGAAATTTCACCAATAATCTGCAATTTTTAAAAGCAAAGGAAAAAAATTTGAACTTTGAATTCTTATCAATCCAACAACGTTGTAGAGAAATAGAATAACAGACATAACAAATCATAACAACACACAAAAATGAAGAATAGAGCATCTAGCAAAACTTACTTGCAAAATTAAGTCCTTAGCAAGCAAGTAATCGGGCATTTCACCATCCATTACAAATCTCAAAGTTGGAGGCACCTGCATCATACAACTATTAAATTTCATAGATGATATACATCTGCAGAAAGAGAAGTTATTTAACTACGAAAAATACAAAATGTCAAAGAGACATGTGTGACTGTCAGCTCTTGTTCATTCTTCGATCTTCAAATAGAAAATGATGAAGTCTACATCATGTTTCTCTAATACATCTTTTGCTGCATATTGCTTTTCCTCCTTTTACATGCATTGAAACGCGTTTAAGTAGAATGCTATGGTTACTTGTTCTCATTCATCTTGTGAGATGCAAAGGAGAACAAGCTCAGTGACATGCCCAATGAGCTTATAATTTACTATTGTAAGTCCCTAGCTTAGCTCTGTCATCTATTATCTAGAAAAAGTTAAATCTTTGGTAGGGACACCAAAAATGGAGTGAGTTACGCCTCTATGCAACAGTAGAAAATGTAGATAACACTTCTCGGGATATATAATTAGGAATTTCATATTGGCAATAAAATCAAACAACATAACTGTGAATCCAGAACTGTATCACATAAAGACAAGAATCGCATACCTTGAGCAGAATCTTGCCAGTACCCAACACAAAACCTGCATCAGTGTTGCCAATTCCAGTGGCGAATTGCCCGAAAGCTCCAGCAGTACATGTGTGGGAGTCTGTACCCAGTAAAACCTGGCAACAAACATAAGGATTTCATAAAGTTAAAACATATGCATATACATATCAAAATGTCTTGACAGTGTGGATTTTGGCAGAGAACATTCATTCACCTCTCCAGGTCTGCAGTGACCTTCTTGTGCAAGAGCAACGTGGCAGACACCCTTGTAATCAGGATTAGCCTGTACAGTTATCACAGATTTAGTTTTTTTCATTTGCTATGAGCAGACAAACAAAGTAAAAGCTTCAGCAGAGCACATAATAAGGTATTATTAGAGGGAAATAGCCATACGCGGAAGTTCCCCAGATCTTTAATGTCATAGAAGTACTTAATATTTTGTTCATTGCAGAAATCCCTCAAGATATCCACGTTACGGTTTGCTCGTTCGTCAGTTGTGAATATGTAATGGTCAGGTATAATGACAAGCTTTTCACGATCCCAGACCTATGATATTGAAATAAGGAAACATCCATTAGATATATAATTTGAATAAATGCATCCAATCAACAAAATAAGCGCGAGCTTGAGAAACATAGTCTTTAGTTGAGCATCTAATACAACAAAATAAGTGTGAGCTTGAGAAACATAGTCTTTAGTTCATATTTCCACATTTAATAACACCATTACCGGACCACCAGAGAACTAAAGAAATTTCAATGAGTACATATAGCTACTACATAACCAGGTACTGAAGAAAAGTAGCAAACTAATAGCTCCCGTTTGGTCATAGATTCTGGGAGTAGATTTTTTTAAAAAAAAGAATGATTGAACATTGTTTGTCCATGAAATTTAGTCAGTTTTTGAAGAATTTCATGTTCTAAAAACTAGCCCAGACCAATTTTTGGGTGAAATTCCACCTTTACTCACAAAACTTCAATTTTTTTCAAAGTGCAATGCATGTCCAAACACAACTTCATGTTACAAAAATTATTTTTCAGCAAAACTTCAAAGACTTTTTTTTTTCGAGTTTCAACTAAATCTATGACCAAACGCTTGCTAAGAATCTGTTTTCAAGTACTCGAAGCAAGATCAAATTTACACTGACAAAATTGCAAGACAATCAATTTGCACTAAAAAAAATGCATGTCCAAACACAACTTCAAGTTCCAAAAACGATCTTTCAACAAAACTTCAAAAACTCTTTTTTTTCAAGTTTCAACTATATCTATGGCCAAACACTAGCTAAGAATCAGTTTTCAAGTACTTCAAGCAAAATCAAATTTACTCAACCAAAATAGCAAGACAATCAATTTGCACTAAAAAAGTTACTCTACTGGCAGCATATATACCTTAGCATTCTGTCCAAACTCTTTCTTGAAAATTCCAATAGAGCCAGGGCCACAAACATCATGAGTCATCAGAACATCAACATTCACCCAGACATTATCACCAGGGATCACATCAGGCTTATCAGAAGCCTTAGCTAATATCTTCTCAGTCATAGTCATCCCAGTCTTTACCTAACAACAATAAAAAAAAACCATGATAAAAAAGTCAACTTTTTTTTTCAATTAAGATCACAAAAACCAATCAGAAATGCATACTGATCCAGTTGTAGCAGGTTTTCTTTCAGTCTGCTGTGGTGTCATCACAGAAACAATTTTCTTGGATATCCTTTTCCGAGCAGTTTGAACCGAAAATGAAGATTGTGAAGAGAAAGCAGATAGACCCACATCTTTCTGTACAAAACAGCAAAAGGGTCAGCACAAATCTCCTCAAAACTGAAGAAAACTTAATTTTTGCAGTAAATAAGAGAAAATCCGCCAAAGAGTCGGCACAATTTTCTTCAACACGGAAAAAAATTCTTAACTTTTGCAGCAAATATGAGAAAATCAGTAAAAAGGTCAGTGCAAATTCACTCATAACGGAAGAAATCTTGATTTTTGCAGCAAATATGAGAAAATCAACAAAAGGGTCAGCGTAAATTCACTCAAAATGGGAAAAGCTTGATTTTTGAAGCAATTGAGAAAAAATCAGCAAAAGGGTCAGCACAAATCTCCTCAATAAGGGGAAAAATCTTGATTTTGCAGCAAATAAGAGCATATCAGCAAAAGGGTCACCGTGAATTCACTCATAATGAGAAAAAAAACTTGATTTTGCATCAACGGGCATCTTAGTTCAATCATTTAAACACACACAAACCTTATTGATGAAAGCTGTAGAACTTGAAGCTATAGCTGAAGACGCCGCCATTGCTGACAGATTTGTTCTGCTAAATCTCAAGGGGTCGACGAGAAGAAGACGAAGTTACAGCCCAAATAATTGGCGGCTGATGAAGGTAAAAATGGTCGAGCTATGAATGATAAGGTCCCACAAGATTTGTTCACACAAAAAAAAATGAATCGTGTGGAAGCAGCAACTCAAGCATTCTTTATTTTTATATTTATAAAAAAATTAAGGTTCAAATTTGTTTTTGTTAATTACTCTCTAGTCTCAATTTATATATATACAAATAATAGACTTTTCAAAGATTTTTAAATAAATTTCAGCATTTAAAACTATATGAGAAGTAATAAAATTGATGGAAAATACTTTAAGAACTTTGACAAGATTGTAACCAAAAAATATTGTTCACCATATCATAGTTCATAGTCAATTAGAATTACTATAAAGTAATTGAAGCTATTCGTAGCTAATTAGCGACGGACTTTGTTGTTTGATTATAGAATTTATTCATCGTTAATTTCTATTTTTTTAATAATATATATTTTTCTATTGTTTTTGTGTGATCTTAAATCACGAGTTCAAATCGTTAAAATAATCTTAATGCTTATATTAGGGAAGATTGTCTACCTCGCATCCTTTTAAGTATGACCCTTCCTTGAATCTTATGTGAGCACGAAATATTTAATGCAAACTAAGAGATGTCACATATATAACAAAATTGTATTATTCGTAAGTTTACATTATGTGTTATATTTTCAGGAAGCTTTTAAACATCAAGTGGTCGTGCCGGAGTGGTTATCGGGCATGACTAGAAATCATGTGGGCTTTGCCCGCGCAGGTTCGAATCCTGCCGACCACGTTTCTTTTTACTACTTATTTCTTTTAATTGTGCTTCTCACGTTTTATAGGAGTGATATTGACATGAGATGAATTTAAACGGAATATTGTAATGAATGTGAATTCATATAGTCGATCTCAACTTGTTTTGAACTGAGACGTAAATATTGTTATTGCACCAAGTTATCTACCTCTCACATGCGGTGGAAGAATATTTTGGGAAATTTGTAGACAAAAGAAGAATAAACACTTCTATTTAGTGCAATAAGTTATCTAGTTTTTTCTTTTATAACTAGCATTTGATTGATACTTGATGCACTACTTTAGGGGAGTTTGGAGTTGAAATCGCGTTCAATTAGAATCCCTATACACTTAAATCAAATGTCTCGAGTTTAGAGACTGCAAAAAAATACCAAACTTGAATCAAATGTCTCAAGTTTAGAGACAGCAGAAAGAACATTTTTGGTTGAGAGCATTGTACCCCCATTAGTAGGCCTATCCTACGTGAATCCAAATTAGTCAGGCTGCATGACCATGCATCTCTATTGAAATCGAACCTACGAAAACAAAAAAGAAAGGCAGGAAGAGTGACAATGACAAACCCCTCCCTTCCATCTGCTGGTAAAATTTGATTATGTTCTCCTTCAAACTAAAATTTGGATAAGGGTAGCTCCGCCACTGGCTTCAAATGAGCAAAAAACTCAGTGAGAGTGACTTAGGATACAAACTACATGAACTAGAAGCACATCTGTGAAAACTTCTCATATGTGACAATATTAACAAATGCATGTCAGATCCAACACAAGTGTTACAATATTTTTGGAGAGGTCGAGTAACATAAACTACTGGCAATCCATACAGAGTGAGAATGAGTAGTGTCATGAATGCTACATTAAAATCGTTGACTCTGTTGCAAGAAATGAAATAATCAACTTATCCAGACAAGACTACTAATGCATTGTGGTATGAACTACGAAATTCATACGACAGCTAAAGAGTTCCTGCAACCTGAAATCTCTATTTCACTCTTCAGATCAAGTAGGAAACGTTATAAAGACACTTGAAATAGTAAAAGTAAAATATAAAGAGCAGAACAACTATCTGCAGTCCATATAAGCAGAGCACATTGCAGGTATCAAGCATGAAAGAGCCATAGCAATCAGCAGCAACAACAATAGCTCACTCGATTCCTGCTGCATATTTTTTATTTCACTTTCATATTTGGTTCTTACCTATAGATGGACATGAACCATCGCAGGAATTCAGAATTACTTACAGTCCTTTCATCCAAACACAACTTGTGTTTGGATAGACACTGGTTATTTTCAGACGATATGCAAATAAATAGGCAGTTCACATATAAAATTTAGGAATAGAAGAGATATGGCACAACAATATCAAAACTAAATCTTTCTTATAGCACTGACAAAATTCACCGAGAGCAAAAAACGTTCAGCTCATACCAAAAAACCACCGACTGTATTTGATACATCATAATAGTTTTTTGTAGAAGGACCAAGTGAAATGTCAGTCGAATATCAGTCAAATGACCTACTTCTTAGTGCTCTTCTTCTTGGAACTAGTGTTAGCAGGCAGTGGTTTGGGATACTTTTCAACTACACTTGGGTCCAACCAATTGAGAGGGTTGCGATTATAGACCGGCCAGTTAGGTATGGTGACAAGGGCCGTAAAGACAACACCACCAGCGTATGTTAACAGCATAGTTTGGAACGAGCCCAACATATAGCCTGTGAGGAATGCTACCACAGCAAAGCTCACAAGCAGTATCTGCATCAATTGTTCCACGAGCTTTTGTCCTTGCCAATCCATCTACAATAGACGGCACAAAAACAAATGATAAAACTGCACATTATCACAAAACAGGTCGAATAGAAGTAAGGTTCTGTTTATACTTGATCTATTCATCCAATCAACTATCCATTAGTCCCAACTCACAAACTAGTTGGGATCGATTATATAAATCTTTCGGTCCATTTCATTGACTTCACCCCAACATAAGATAATTTACTTTCTAAAGCATAATACGTTTCTCTTCAACTAGAGAATGCTTGAATCTCACATTTATCCATACGTAGACTAACTTATAGGTTTCTAACAAGATTAAAAAGGGACTCTTGGCAAACATAGGACACATAATGTAAGCATAACAACAACTAAGCTATAATTCAGCTAGTTAGTATAACCTTTATTGTTCTTTTTGTTTCAATTGTGACTTAATTCTCTTTCTACATGATGAAAAGTAAATCTCAATATCCACATTCTACGCCAGCTCCAAAAGTGCCAATAATTCTGAAACTCAATCAGACAAAATGTATACAAAGATACAAATCTCAAACTACCTCTATATCCACTATGTTTACATAAATCTTCAGTGAATCACAAATGTACTTTTCCTTATTAAATTCTCCAACAATGTATTACTCGGGTCCTCAGAGATTACTCCCTATGTGTCACATACTCCAAAAGTTAGCTTTTTTTTCTAATGAGTCCAAAATTTATGCATTTTTTGAGGATCCAAGCAACATAGTTCCAACAGAACGACAAATTACTAAAACTTGAATCTTTTCTCAGTTTAAAAAAGCTCTTATAATTAACTCAGAAATCTTCATTTTTCCCAATTTCTTTCCCAACAAAATAAGTCAACAATTTGTATATCCAGAACTATATAACACTTCAGCAACAAAACACAACAACAACAACAACAACTAAGATTCAGTCCCAAAATAGTTCGGATCGGCAAACAACAAAATCTAAATTAAAAATAGACAGAAATTAGCCTGATTGACTTCACAGATTTCCAAGGCAAAGCACAATTGATTGGATCTGGATATAAATCGAACATGTGATAAATAAAACCCGTAAAAATCAAAAACCCTAAAAAAAATAAAAAAAATAGCGCACAGCTAAAACGACAATGTCAATTATGCAGAAAACTGATCAACAGAAGAAAATTAATACACAGACAACAAAATTGAAAGGAAATAGAAGAAAAGTAGCTCAGGTAATACACACCGGTGGCGATTGAAGACGGCGATAACAGGCGGGGAAGAGAGGAGGAGGTAAAAGAAAAGTGAAATTATAATAAGAAATGAGTCAATTTATGTCTATGGTATAATATAAATATAAATATAAAAAAATATATATTACCTCCATCCACTTTTAATGATCAGATTTCTTTTTTTAGAATCAAACGATAAACACTTTGACTAACATTTTATAATATATTATTTCATTTAATTGATATGCAAAATATTGTAATTTATAGTACTTTTCGTATAATTTTTAAATATCTAAATTTTTTGTTTAAAATATCAAATTAATGTAATCTAATTTCACTTTGAAAATTAATAAAATTAATAAAATTGACTTTCAAAAAGCGCAACATGACAATTAAAAGTGGACGGAGAGAGTATTTATTTAGTTAGTTTTTCATTCCGTATTTGATAACCATAGTAGAATTCCGACTAAATCTGAATCGTACACTACAATATTCATTTTGGGGTGACACTCCAAGAGGCGTATCTAGAGGGGTTTCGTAAATCCATGTTCCCCTCTCTAGATCACATATAATAGTGTTATATTTTTAAAAAAATACTTAAATATAAATGTGTGAACCACATTCAAAATATCATATAATAATATGATGATAATTGAGTGCACCTCTCTATATGATGATAGAAATTTAAATCTAATATCTGTTTTTTTTTTTTGAGTAAGACTTCTCCAAGTGGTTATTGGTAATACTTTTGGTGTTTCAACTAATTTTTCTTTTGCTTTTTTGGTTTAATCTTTCAAAAATTTCAAGTGTGATACATTGAAAATTTCTAAAAATCTTAGCACCATAAATTTTTTATATAATTAAATCAAATGTGTATATTAAATCTTAAAACTAGTAGTATTATATATTTGGACTTATAATTTTTTTGTAATAGTGCATCCATTCTTCCGAAATTCTGGATATGTCTCTGGAGACTCCCAATAGAACTTAATGTTACTTAAATGACTAGGAAGACTATTTAACATGTACCCTAGGAAGCAACTTCAATGAAATTCGGCCCATGAAGACTTTCGCTTACTTGCATCTAGGGTATGGTTTAATGGTCAATGAAGTAGTTGAGAATTTTGAAGTCTTAGATTCAAAACTCCGAGGAGTAAAAAAAAAAAACTAGGCGCTTCTTATAATCTGTCCTAGCCTTGGCGGACAACTGGACATAATTATCTAATATATGTTACTAGTGGGAGGTGGCAGGTATTTTGTGAAAAAATCATGGATGAGCTGAATTTTCCTGAAAAATTCCTAAATCCTGATAATTAAATGTGTTGGAACAAGTAACTATTCAATTTTGATAATTAAAAAACTATTTTGAGTTTTTGATACTGTTTGAATCTTCGAGTTATGGAACATGATTAATTCAAATTTTGATAGAAATAATTGGACAAATTTTGAGGTGAAAAGAAATAAGTTGGACACCACTAATTTTTTGGAGTTTCTATTTGATGTGCGATATTATTTTGAGATATGATTAATTCGAATTCATATTATATGAATTGCTTTACTGCTTAGCTCTCATGATGGAGAATCAAGAAAATGTTGCTGTGGATCAAGATGAAACAAGAATTCTTCTTAAAAGTAATAAAAAATATTAAAATTAGTATTTGTATTACATATTTTGTGGGTAGACTTTATATCTCAGAAGTGAATATAATTGGATTTGTAATTAAGTATATTCTGAATGTGCTTAATATTAAAATAGTTATGTTGATGCCAAAAAAATGTTCTTTTTTTTTAAATATGAATTTTCGATAAAATTAACTTCCAAAACAAGTTGATTTTTTTATTTTTTGGTTGTTTCAAAATAAATTACGCATCTTTTCTTTTTTGCCTTCAAGAAAACTGATTTAGAATACCAAATTGATCCTCATATGAATGATATTGTTGAGAGCTAGAAACTGGCTTATTAGGATTAATTATTTTCCAGTGAAATTATATGTGTGATGTTAAATATGTCATGTCAATATATATTCGAATGAAGGAGTTGCTAAAATACAAAATATATATATTACTTTTGAATAAATTGAAATGAATGATGATATAAATTGAAACGGGAGATGAAATAATTGATTATTTGTCTTTTTTGGTTTGTTTCCAAACATTAAAGAATATTTTTTTTTATGGATCAATTTTTAAATTTAACTTCCACATGATAAGTTTAATACCATAAGATTAAAAAATATTTTGGTATATATCTATGCTTCTGCAAAAACATGCACCATAGTTGTAACACTAGTCTAAGTCCTATCAAACAATAGGTAATATTAGTTTTAAACAGAGATAGTTTTAAATTGAAGTGGAAAAATATTGGGAAAACTGTAATTGCCTAATTTCCAAATAACAGTTATAATAACCGCCACAGTCTATGACTACCTATATATATGAACACAAATTTATATTTTGTTTACTAATTAGCTCTAAAGAAAATTAACAGTACGTATCTTTCTCCCTCTCAATTGTCTTATTTTAATCTTTTTTATATTACTCAATTAATTCTTCCCCTTTAATTTGCAGATTTTCATTTTCAATATTAATACATCAAGAATTCAACCGTTTGTATTTTCCTTTTAGTGTTTACTACTTATCCTTTCATGCATTAAATTTTGATTCTTTTTCATTTTGATCGTCAGGATATCAAGAATTATGGATGATTATGATTAAAATAAAAATGAAACAACAATTATGGATGATCAAGATCAAAATGAAACAACAATTATGGATGATCAAGATCAAAATGAAAAAAAGATTATGGATGATCAAGATGAAAATGAAACAACAATTATGGATGATGATTATGATCAAGATCAAAATGAAACAACAATTCTACCTACAGGTATTTTTTATTTTTTATAATTAGTATTTTTATTACATTTAGTGTGTTTTTAGTAGGAAGGAATACATATTTTCTCGATAGATTTTATGTCTAAGTTGTTGTTGTATATAATTAGATTTGTACTTTAATATATTATAGAGTGATTGTGCTTAATATTAAAACAATTACGTTGGTGCTAATTTTATTTTATTTTGAAATATGAATTTTCAATTTTGCATTTTACCAAGTGTTTGTCACACCTTCAAATGTATGAAATTTCTCTCAATTTCCTTAAGTAAACATTGTGCATTCATTAGGCTCGATTTTCTTTCTTGAGAAAATTATTTTCATATTCTTTTCTGTTTATTGTGTTTGAGTTTTCCGATTTTGAAAATACTCTGTTACTTATGAAATTTTTCAAAGTTTCTATTCTTAGTAATAAATACAAATTAACAACTACTACTCGATGATGCTCTTGTGTTTTATTTATTAGAGACATTCAAGGAGGATACATGAAACGATCCCAAAAATGCCCGAAAATGTGCTTCGGAAACACCTATAATTGTAATTTCCATATATCTCAAAATCCGTGCATGATTTCGGAAATTCGACTTCATATTCTTATTCATGGGGTCAAATTGAGTGGGAAATGGGTCTAACCCGAATTTTAGAGCAACCGTATCAAAATTCAAAAATCGCAAAAAATGCGATTTGGAGGGTCAACTTTAAAGGGGCATATCTCTTAGCACACAAGGAACTGGAAGGGCCACAACCTATTAAATTAAAGCTCTTTGAGTTAGCTTTCCAACGCACTTGGTTTCACCTCATTCCGAGTTAGGATGAGGGAGTTATGACCATTTTCGTAAAACTTGTCTGTGCAGATTTGCAATTTCCAGTGAGCTATTTTTTTGAGGCGGGTTGGAGACGTTTTTTATAAAAAAGGGATATGTCCCATACTTGGTCATTTTTTTTAAATTCAAAAACACTCTCTAAGCCCTCTCCAAGATTCC
>JAJOOS010027506.1:0-12667 GCA_029582725.1 Solanum chiquidenum
ATCTTCATTATAGCTCTTTTTCCACAATGACAAAAAAAATTAGAATCCATTTGCACTAAATATGAGCACAAATCGTTTTAAAGAGAGGAAAAAACTTGGTTTGAAAGAGGAGGAAAAGAGAAATGAGATTTTGATTTGGAAATATAAAGATATATATATAAAAGGATTCATTAAGGGTAGGATGGTCATTTCAGCAGTTTTTTACCGTTGTGGGCCTCGAAAATAACTCCCAACTCGCGCAAAATTCGTGCATATCACGCATTTTGCCAGGTGGGACTCACGTGTTTATTTATTAAAAAACTGGATAGTTAAAGTGCCTATTTGTGCACTATGAAAGTTGGAGGTCAAAGTTAAAATTTGAAGCCAAGTTTAGGGTCTAATATATGTATTATGCCTATTTAAAAGTTATTTAGTGGGTTGGCATGGCGTAGGAGCAGCTTGCCCAGTCAAATTAAAGATATGGAATTCACAAATTATTAGAAGTTGCACCCCACACACAACGGGAAACAATCATTCGAAAAAAACAAGTTTCATAAAGAGTGTTGCAGAGCCGAGTTGTCTCACTCCTTTAGATTGTTTTCCAGTTCCTTTTGTAGCTTTGCAGGAAGCAACTAACAACTTTGATGAGAGTTGGGTAATTGGAGTGGGTGGCTTTGAAAAGGTTTACAGGGGTGTTTTATGTGATGGCACAAAGGTCGCCTTGAAAAGGTGTAAACTTGGGTCGTCACAAAATACTGAAGAGTTCCAAACAGAAATTGGGATGCTCTCTCAGTTCCGTAATCCCTATCTGGCTTCATTGATTGGATACTGTAATGAAACAAATGAGATGATTCTAATTTATGAGTACATGGAGAATGGGAATGTCTGTAGCCATTTGTATGGCTCAAATCTACCCACTTTGAGCTGGGAACAGAGGCTGGAGATATGCATCGGGACAGCCAGAGGTCTTCACTACCTTCATACTAGCGGAGTTATACATCGTGATGTCAAATCTACAAACATATTGCTTGATGAGAATTTTGAGCCAAAAATTACTGATTTTGGACTATCCAAGAAAGGGCCTGAACTTGATCAAACTCATGTTACCACATTCGTGAAAGGAACTATGGGCTACCTTGACCCTGAATATTATAGAACCCTACAGCCGACAGAAAAATCTGATGTTTATTCTTTCGGTGTTGTTTTATTCCAAGTTCTTTGTGCTAGGCCTGCCATAGTTCAAACTCCTCCGAGTGGGATGATTAGTTTAGCTAAATGGGCAGAAGAAGGGACAACTGGAACAGATCATAGATCCCAATCTTGTTGGCAAAATTAGACCAGATTCCCTCAAGAAGTTTGGAGAAACAGCGGAGAAATGCTTAGCCGATTATGGTGTAGAGAGGCCATCTATGAATGAGGTGCTGTGGAACCTGGAGTATGCACTTCATCTCCAAGAGCCTGTCATTTAAGATGATCCAGAAGAAAATGGTACCATCCGTGTTAGCGACCTCTCTCCATTAAGTCAATGGTTTCAGGCATGTTGATGTCAGTTCTTCTTCTGCTCAAATCGAGAAATCAAATTTAGATGACCGCACTAGTAGTCTGGGGTCCGAGGGTGGATAACTATGTGAAAGTGGTACATACCATCTTTTAAGTGTTTGTCAATTCCACATTTGTTCATGCCTCATATGAATATTGATCTTTTGTGCTTCTAACAATTTATTTCTACAAATATCTGAGTTTTATATAGAAAGTTAACACTCTAAACATGTCATACTCTACCTGTGGAATATCTTGAGTTAATATCTCAAAAGGTCACTCAACTATGTGAATTTATCTAGCAAAGTCATTGAGCTTTATTTTATATCAATAAAATTACTCAATTTAAATTTTTATATCAATAAAATCACCCAACTTAAATTTTTATATCAATTAAATCACTCAACTCAAAACTTTGACAACAATTGTTTTTTCAAAATCGAAATTGGTCATCTTATATTTGTTATGTTATTTTACTCTTCTTTTTTTTACAAATTTCTGGCAATATACCTAAACAAACAACAATTACATATATTCGACCATTGTAATTGGTTGTTAGCAAAAACTAGAAGCTCAGCATTTCTAAGTTCATCCTCGTTTCCTTAATTTGATTGTTCATATGTTTCAAAGCTAGTAGATTTTCAGTATTTCCGTTCACATTTTTTCCTTTGACCGAATAGCATATGAAGAAACTAAAATAATGAAATAACTGGATTTATGAAGTAGTCAAAGAAATTTTTTTTTAGAAATGAAATTAAGGCCGGGAGAGAAAGGGAGAAACTGAGGATTAAGATTTATTTTAATGTGAAAGAGGGATAATGAGAATTGGAAGAAATGAATTTAGGAGTATGTAAATTGTAGACTACAGAAACACGAGGGCTATAGCATACATAGGTTGGAGGAAGACGAAGAAGTGTTGGTTCTTTTAATCGGGTTTAGGTTAATGAATTCAATTGTGAAAGAATTTGGATCTAATTACATGTTGATTAATAAAAATAATGTTAATATATTTTTAGTGATTTTATTGACACAAATGTGTTGAGTGATTTTATTGATATAAAACAAAGTTTAATGATTTTTCCAGATAAATTCACAAAATTAAGTGACCTTTTATGATATTAACCCGAATATCTCTATGAGTTTTACATAGAAAGTTTCACATTATTCGTACATAAAAAATCATTCTATTAACATCTTATCAGCAAAAAGGCTTTTTAAAACATGAAATTAAACATGGTATTCCCTCATCATGTTGCAACCTTGCGGAAGCAAAAACATGGTAATCCATTTTCTTATTGTAAATAGGCAAACGGAAGTTGGCATTGTGCAACTCTTCTAGGATCTCTGAGAGACTGTCCCTCACATATGCTGGAAAAACGTGGACTAACACAAAAATATATGGTCAAAACTCCTCTCTATGCAAGATTCCTCTTTTTTATTTTCCTCTCTGTCGTCTTTGTTCTCCTTCTTCAACTTCCGGTAAAACTTTTGTGCCCTTTCATGGCACAATGATAACACTCAATATTCTTAAGTCTGTCTCTGGATTTGCTTATATTATATTCTATTCTAAGAACCACGGTTTATTCTCTCCCTAAATGTAACGACCCTCTTAGTCGTTTTATAAATTTTAATCATTATTTTTATATTAGCCTTAGTTGCTTTTATAAATAATTTATGACTTATAAGAATGAGTGACATGATTTTCAGATTTAATAAAAGATTATTTTGTTGATAATAATAGAAAATAAATAAAGAATTAAGGGCAAAAGCCCTAAATTGTTAAAGTCAGCAAAATGGGAAAAAGAAAAACAAATGAACGGAATAGGGTCAAAATTTCAGACGGGAAAAAGGAAAAGAAAGGGAGAAAGAGGCGATAACCTATCTAGCCCTATCAACACGAGCACAGTTGGCTTCAGGTAAGGTTGATCTCACGTTTCATATTAGTATTAAGCATTAATAAATATAGAATGTAGAGTAATAGAATTTAGTTGAATTTAATATTGCAAAGTGAAGTGCAACTAATGTTGCTGGATCGTTCTTTTGATGTTTTAGGGGAGGAAATTGTTTGATGTCATGATTGGCCAATAATGATTAATATTGAGGTATTGATTAAGTAATAATGGTGTCAGGATGAGATTGAAAAGTATAGGGTGCATACGTTCTATAATCTATGGTCTTTAGTGAATTGATTTGCTTATTCGTAGCTTGACTGTGATATATTGGTATACGTAATTAATTATTAGACGTATTATATTATATACATTTCATCAAACTTATGATATTAGAGAAATTAGAATATAATCCTAGTGTTAATTGACATCAAGATTTAAGATCTTGCTTATAGATTTGGATGAGTTCTTGGGTCTAGGTTAGACATATAATAATATGGATGTTTTTAGTTTTGAAATCTTATTGTGGTCATTTATTTGAATAGATGGCATTGAGTTCGAAGTTTAACGAAATGGGACGACTCAAGTCTCGGAGTGATTGTTCGATAGATTGAGGCAAGTGGATTTCTATACCTTTGTTAAGTGTATGAAATTCGTGTATTTACTTGTAATATGTGTTTGGGGGTAATGAGACTTGGTGATGGGTTGACTTGTCCACATTGATTAATTCTAATGATGAATAAGGGATAATAAAATGCAATGTGATTAATTGTTTGTGATGTGTTGAGAATGGTTTAAAAGGTTTGTTGAATCATTGTTGATGTTGTATCATGATTGTGTTGTTGTGAATTGTGCAATGTTATGAAAATGGTCATCTCCTCATTATTTGTGTGAACCTGTCATTTGCATTGTTCTGAGACATGGTTGTGACAAGTGTTATGTGAATTGAGAAAGAATAAGAAATTAAAGAGGATGTACCATTTCGAGGGACGTATCGCACGCCGCGATGGATACTATATTTCGAGGGATGTATCGCGCACCGCGATGGTTACTATTATCGAGGGTCGTATCGCGCGCCGCGATGGATGCATGGACAGATATGTTCCCCATGGGTCCCGGACTGAGAGACAGCGGGTGTGTATCACTAGGTCAGACATGCATCACTATACTTGACATTGCATTCCATTGCATTGCACATATTTATCATTAGTGAACTTGATATTGTGTTTTGCTGATCTTGTGAGTGCCTTTCTGTGGAACTTTGATTGGTGAATATTGAGCTTGTTGTTGAGGATATTTAATTGTTTGAGTGTTGTTGTTGAGATATGTGTTATGTGAATTATGAACTGTTAGGTTGGGCTGATTTTAAGCATGTTGTAGTCGTGGAGATTGTAATTGATGAATATTGAGCTTATTGTTGAAAATATGTGATTGTTAGAATGTTGTTGTTGAGATATGTGTTAAGTGAATTGTGAATTGTTAGGTTGGGCTGATTTTATACAGGTTATAGTTGTGGAGGTTCGGTTGTGGTGTAAGGAGTACCCATATTCTATCCCCTTAGCTTGTGTTTAGAGGTTTACTTGCTGAGTACCGCGTGGTTTGGTACTCACCCCTTGCTACTACATTTTTTTGTAGGTTACTAGCCCAGACCTTTGTAAAATATTCTCTTCTTTTCCTAGGCTTCTTGGAGATTTGTGAGGTAGCTATTTGTCAACTCAGCAAACCTTCTTACTTATGTTTATGATCCTGTTCTACTATAGAAACAATGTCATATGAGACTTGTATTTTTCTTTTGATTCAATTCTAAAGGCTTGTACACGTGACAACCAGATTTTGGGGGTATTTTTGAGTTTATTATAAAAAAAATTGCATTTTATTGTAATGGTTGAGTTTTAGGCTGATTTGTCTTGGTGGGTTAAGACGGGTGTCATCACATCCATTTTTGGGTCATGACAAGACCAGACACTAGGACATTCGACGAAGAAGAACCTTGAATTTTTCTTCTCATATTTTCGTTCAAGACGCTGCTCTTGACGAGATTCATAAAGATCACATCATTCGGAACAAAATTTAATAATGAAGTTTTAAATGTTTTCCAAGTCTAGTAGTGAACCAAGTAGAAGCAAGCCTTGAATTTCTTCATCAAATTTAATGCCCATAGCAAATAACTTGTTCATGATCTCCTCAAAGTTTTTCAGATGATCTGTCATCGGAGAACATCATGATATTTTAAGCTTAACATCTATTTTATCAAGAACATTTTATTGTTTTCAGTCTTTCGAGCATACAAACTTTCAAGATGCTTCCATAGGGTCCGAGCATTTGTCTCTACAGAAATATGGTTCAACACATTGTTATCAACCCACTGCCTAATAAATTCATAAACCTGTCTGTGCAACAGATTCCACTCTTCATTTGTTTTATCATCAGGCTTTATAGTGGTAAAGACTGGTTGAAAAACATTCTTAATGTAGAGCAGATCTTCCATTTTCCCCTTTCAAATAGCATAATTAACTCCATTCAAAGTAATCATTCTAGTTGTGTTGACTTCCATCGTTTTTCCAAAATAGAGATATTGCAAATTAAAACTCTGATATCAATTGGTTGGAAATTATGAGGACTAACACAAAATTATATACGATCAATATAATGAGGATAAAATGAGAAAAATAATGACACCAAAATTTTACGTGAAATAATTGATATCACTATAGAAATAAATTTTACACTGTATAATCACAAGTACAATATTCAAAATGACTACTACACACTAATAAAAATAACCCTCTTATAATTTCCCATCTCACTAAAATATCGTTCACATTTTATTTTTCCTTCACAAATTATTTTCTTGCATAGTCTTTGATATACCTCACTTTACTCTGTAATATTTTCCCTCTTTTTGGTGTTAAATGAGAGCAGAAGTTCTCCATTTATAGGAGAAATATATCCTATTGATGTCATGAGTGACATCAATGAAAAGAAACAATTCAATATCTTTTGTTACAAATAAAGGCTCTTTGACATTCTTGCACCCTTGCAGCTATTGAAGACATTTGAGCAGCAAATGAAGACCTTTGACTTTGAACAGCAAATGAAAACTTTGAATAATGGGATGGACCCCACAACATATTCTGCTCTCGGCATTTCAGATTGTGTGAATTTATTTCTGGGAGGTGCCATAAGTTGTTTTCCTGAATACTACTATAACAGTGAAACTAGGTGATAAATTAATGCATCTCTGTTTCCAGATTTATTCTACAAAAAAAACACAATCAGAAATCACCTTATGCTCAGTGATAGCTTAAAATAGTGTTATTTGAAGGTTATTAGTTGCACTCAACCATGGGAAGCAAGTATTCCAAGGCAACACATTCCATTAATGATGATTTAAACTCGAGTTATCGCGTTCCTTTTGAAAGTTATCGAGTTCCTTTTGTAGATTTGCAGGAAGCAACTAACAACTTCGATGACAAGTTTTTCGTTGGAGTGGGTGTCTTTGGGAAGGTTTGCAAGGGTGTTTTGCGTGATGGAACAAAGGTGGCCCTGAAAAGGCGTAAGCCTGAGTCCTCACAAGGTATTGAGGAGTTCCAAACAGAAATTGAGATACTCTCATTCTGCAGCCATCCACATCTGGTTTCATTGATAGGATACTGTGATGAAAGAAATGAGATGATTCTAATTTATGACTACATGGAGAATGGGACCCTCAAGAGACATTTGTATGGGTCAGATCTACCCACTATGAGCTGGGAGCAGAGGCTGGAGATATGTATCGGGGCAGCCAGAGGTCTGCATTACCTTCATACTAGCGCAGTTATACATCGTGATGTCAAGTCTATAAACATATTGCTTGATGAGAATTTTGTGGCAAAAATTACTGATTTTGGAGTATCCAAGAAAGGGACTGAGCTTGATCAAACCCATATTAGCACCCTGGTGCAAGGAACTATCGGCTACCTTGACCCTGAATATTTTACAAGGGGACAACTGACAGAAAAATCTGATGTTTATTCTTTCGGTGTTGTTTTATTCGAAGTTCTTTGTGCTAGGTCTGCCATAGTTCAATCCCTTCCAAGGGAGATGGTTAGTTTAGCTGAATGGGCAGTGGAGTCGTATAATAAGGGACAGTTGGAACAAATTATTGATCCCAATCTTGCAGCCAAAATAAAACCAGAGTCCCTCAGGAAATTTGGTGAAACAGCGGTGAAATGTTTAGCTTTGTCTAGTGAAGATAGGCCATCAATGGGTGATGTGTTGTGGAAACTAGAGTATGCACTTCGTCTCCAAGAGTATGTTATATAAGATGGCCTTGACTGCAACTAGTGGTAGAGCCAGAATTTTCAATAAGGGTTGTCAAAATATAAAGAAGTAAATACACGAGAAAGGCTGTAATGTGCATGTCGTTTTAGTTGTTTGGAAAGAAAAAAAAAGTGATTGGTGTAACACTAGTATATATATTTATTAAAGCAAAATTAACCTATATATAATGTAATTTTCCAGCAAAGGAGTGCTGCTTGACACCCCTCGGGCAAGAGTAGCTCTGCCCCTGACTTCAAGTCTATGATTTCAGTCATTTGATGCTCAGATATGGATGATTTCATCAAATTCGGATGATCTCTGTGCTGCTGAATAGGGGGTTTCTAGAAATTGATTAAGTCTGATGGTTGATAACTAAATGAACATGGTGCATACCATCCTCAGGTGTTTGTTAATTCCACTTTTGTTGATGGATCATATAAAGATATATTTTTGTTTTTGTAAGAGTCTTCTGAGTTTTTTATATAGAAAGTTAACTTTGAAAACTTGAATTGCTCTACCTGTGGATCCTTCTTTCATTTTATTAGGTGTGTCCGGCTGTTACACATATTGTATATGGTTTTTATTAAGGTCGTCATACATTTTCTTATTGTAAAGAGGCAAAAGGAAGTTTGCTGCTTTGACATAGTCATATAAAATATAGGGAATATATTCAGCTTTGAGAATGGAACTACAGATCTTAAAAGTTTGCGGAGCAATTCAAAATATTACTCAATCTGTTTACATATAATATTCAATCTGTTTACAAAATGACAATTGTAGAGCAACTTTTCTATTAAAAAATAAAGTTGAATGACATTTTAAGATAATATATAACCATTATTGAGTAATATTTTTGTTAACAAATATTACTGAACATCATGACTAAGCTATTTGACTAAGTAATTTACTTAATACGTATAATATACGCAAGTATTGCCCAAATCCATTAGTGAAGAGGTAATTTTCTTTTCGATTCTCTCTTCCACAATAACTATCAATCTCTCTGTCTTCTCTCCAAATTTCCTCAGTTGTGGTATAATCAGAGGTTCCTCAAGCTTCTGTTTTGTCTACATATATTTGTGATTTTCATCTACATGCTTACTGTTAGGAGTTCATTTTTTTCTTCTGTTATATTTGTTTTCAACTTTGAGACAGTGAGGCCTTCCGATCATGAGATTTAGTTGTGAGTTTCCGATTTTGCTCAACAAAACAGGAGCAGTTTGCCCAGTCAAATACTAGTTGCACTCCACCATGGGAACCAAGTATTCCAAGGCAACAACTTACATAACTGATACGATGAGTTATCACGTTCCTTTTGAAAGTTTTCGAGTTCCTTTTGTAGCTTTGCAGGAAGCAACTAACAATTTTGATGACAAGTTTCTAATTGGAGAGGGTGGATTTGGGAAGGTTTACAGGGGTGTTTTGTGTGATGGAACAAAGGTCGCCTTGAAAAGGTGTACGCCTGAATCCAATCAAGGTCTTCAAGAGTTCCAAACAGAAATTGAGATTCTCTCACAGTTCTGCCATCCACATCTGGTTTCATTGATTGGATACTGTGATGAAAATAATGAGTTGACTCTAATTTATGAGTACGTGGAGAATGGGAATCTCAGGAGTCATTTGTATGGCTCAGATCTACCTAGTATGAGCTGGGAGCAGAGGCTGGAGATATGCATCGGGGCAGCCAGAGGTCTGCACTACCTTCATACTTGCCGAATTATACATTGTGATGTCAAGTCTATAAACATATTGCTTGGTGAAAATTTTGTGGCAAAAATTACTGATTTTGGACTGTCCACGACACTGCCTGAGCTTTATCAAACGCATGTTACCACAATCTTGAAAGGAACTACGGGCTACCTTGACCCTGAATATTTAAGTAGCCTACAGGTGACAGAAAAATCTGATGTTTATTCTTTCGGTGTTGTTTTATTAGAAGTTCTTTGTGCTAGGTCTGTTGTAGATCCATCTCTTCCGAGGGATCAGGTCTACTTATCTCAGTGGGCAATGAAGTGGCTGAAGAAGGGACAACTCGAACAAATCATAGATCCCAATCTTATTGGCAAAGTAAGACCAGATTCCCTCAGGAAGTTTGGAGAAACAGCGGTGAAATGCTTGGCTTTGTCTGGTAAAAATAGGCCATCAATGGGTGATGTTCTGTGGAAATTGGAGTATGCACTTCATCTCCAAGAGACTATCATTCAAGATGATCCTGAAGAAAACAGTGCCATCCCTATTTGCGAGCAAATCAATGATTTCAGTCATATTGATGACAGTTCTTCTGCTGCTTTGATCGAAACATCAAATTGGGATGATATATATGTCCGAGATAACTAAAGTGAAAATGGTACATACCTTCCTTAAGTATTTGTTAATGAATCATATGAAGATTTATTTTTTGTTTATGTAACAATTTTTATTTAAGTAAGTTCTGATTTTTATATATAGAAAGAAAGATATTATGATCATCCCAGATTGCATCACCAGATTATGACAATAATGCATCTTTGTTTCCAATTTTATGCTATAAATACAATCAGGAATTACCTTATACTCAGATACTTTAAATAAATTTTTTACAGCATTAGTGCAATTTAACCTCCAAATGTTATTTGCCTTAAATATAGAGGTTATTAGTTTCACTTCTGATGATCATATGGTTAAATAAATAATATAACACGTGAAATATAGATAGTCACTTCTAGTGGCAATTGTTAGGAAGTTTGGAAGTTTTATTTAAGGAAGTTTGGAGAAACAGCGGTGAAATGCTTAGCTTTGTCTAGTGAAGATATGTTGGGTGATGTGTTGTGGAAACTGGAATATGCACTTCGTCTCCAAGAGTCTCTTATTTAAGATAAGATGATCTTGACGGCAAGCAGCGGAGGAGCCAGGAGTTTCATTAAGGATTATCAAAATATAAAAAATTAAATACACGAGTGGAGTGCAAGATGAGTATATGTAATAATCATGACTCAAAAAGTTTGAGATATTACTGCAGAAAATATAGAAGGAGAATATTTTCTTTAAAAGATGCTCAAGTTTTATATAGGCTACTTAAGGCCATGACTTGAGATGACATAGAATCATCTATTACATCTCTATTTATACTAATAAAATGTAGAACCAAAGGCCTTACACAAATAACTAGATACATGTATCACAATTTATTAGATACATGTATTACAAACTCCTAAAAGACTTCTTGAAAAACTAAAAGATAATATTGAAAGACTAAACATCAAGGTGTGAATGCATTAATTCCAACACTTCCCCTTAATGCATTTGCTTGACAACTCCAATGCCTTCTCGAAGATACCAAAACTTTTCTCTTGGAAGTGCTTTGTTGAAGATGTCAGCAAGTTGTTCTCCTGTCTGACAATAATTGCAACTGAATTTCGCCTTTCTCTTGTGCTTGAATATCTCCTTTTTGATTGAGTTTGGTTTTGTAAATCCATTTTAGACTTACAACTTCTCTTTCTTTAGGTATAGTCACACACTCCCAAGTATTATTTGTTTCAGTCATCTGAATTTCTTCTGCCAAGACTTTCTTCCAAACATCATGCTTTATTGCCTCCTCCATAATTTTCTTTCTCAACACTGGCAAAGTTGCATCTTTGATAAATGTCACTCAACATTTTTATTCCTCTTGGAGGCGGTTCTTCATCATCTAAATCTGGGATTTCTCCCCCTTCAGGGACATCTTCCTCTTCCTCATCCTTTTCTTGATTTGACACATCTAAAGATATGATAGAAGTATTCTCTATCTTTTTATCCTTCCAATTTCATGCTATTTTTTCATAAAAAATGACATCTCTACTAACAAGTTTGTTAGTTTTGACATCGAGAAGCCTATAGCCTTTTGTCACATCACTATAATCGAGAAATATACATTTTTGACTTTTTCATCCAATTTTGTTTTTTCTCAGCAGGTATATGAGCATAACAAATACACCCAAAAAATTTAAAATGACTTACAGAAGGTTTCATTCCACTACAAGCTTCAACTGGTGTCTTGTCCTTCAATGTCTTTGTCGGGAACCTGTTGAGGATGTACACCGTTGTATGTACTGTTTCTGCCCAAAAATATTTTGGCAGCCCTTTCTCATTCATCATTGTTCTGGCCATTTCAATAATTATTCTATTTCTTCTTTCCGATACACCATTTTGTTGAGGACTGTACCCTGCTGTAAGTTGCTTCTAAATACCTTCATTTTTACAATATTCTTCAAATTCTCGACTTGTGTATTCACCTTCTCTATCACTGCAAATGGTTTTGATGTTGTAACATTTTTGCTTCTCAACAAGGGCTTTAAATTTCTTGAATGTAGCAAATGCTTCTGACTTTTTTTTCAAGGGCACTGGGCGTGAGCTAGGGTGTTAAAGAATGACAAAACTACTCACCCAATGTTGGGGCCCCCAAAATTCAAAATTACCCACGCACCAAATGCTAAGCATTGAGGGTGAGGTGGAGTGTTAAAGAATGACAAAAATCTCACATTGGGGGTTAATGAGATGGGTGGAAATCTTATAAGGTATGGACAATCCTCTTTCCTTTGAGCTAACTTTTGGGGTATGAGTTAGGTCTAAGACCTAATTTAACATGGTATCAGAGTAGGTTTTCATTCTTAATCTAGGGTTAGGTGAAGAAAAAAATATGACATCTGTTTTACTTAAAAAGATATATAAAATAAAAATGACTTAGTTTTCGAAAAATCGATCAAACTTATGACTTAAGAGAAATCGAATTTCCAAAAGAACAGAGTCGCCACTTAATTTTTAGTAAAAATCAAGAAAAAATATTTAAAGTTTTTCAAAAGACTCAAACAGATTAAAATCAATTGAAAATAAAAGGGTTCGAAGTTCAATGTACATTCCGAGAAGGTGTTAGGCCCTCGAAATGCCCGCTAACTTGCGGTTGACCGACGATTTGACTAAAAATGATTTTGACTAATTTTGAA
>JAJOOS010027507.1:0-24492 GCA_029582725.1 Solanum chiquidenum
AATCAATATCCGAATGTCCAACTACACACTTCAACTTCACGGGGGTCCTTTCACCCCCTGAAGTATTTACTACTGAATTTATTACAACCCTAAAAGGTCACAACCACATCTATGTTAGACATGTGAATATCACGCGCTTGACACCTGTAAATTTCATTAAATTTTATTTTTTTCCAACTTTTTTTTATAATTCTTTATTCTTTCCTCCTAACTCTTCACTATACCCATTTTCACCATTATTGTAAAACCCAAATATCTTGGAGTTGCACTTGTGAGGAAGAGGGGCGAATAATGATGGTGAGAATTGTTAAGAAGCTTTGCCCATCGGAATATCTGAAAAACAAAGTAAAAAAAGTGAGAAAGAAGAAAAGAGAGGGGATGAATAGAGAAATTGATGTTTCCATTAAGGGAGATCACTGGAGATGAGCATTATTCTCTTAGGGAAGATGAAGAGGAGTCGGCGATGTGTTCCACATCATTGTCATGTTGATGCTAGTGACAATTTTGAAGAGAAAAAGATTGATTCACCGGCGATTGAACAATTAATAAGATTGAGATTATGTCTAGATGTAGATGATTGATTGAAATTTGAGATTGATAACTAAATGGTCTATTAGTAAGATTTTTTTATTTTTTTTGTGTTCAAATGAATTTGATTTAAATTCAGATCAATTTTTTTTTCAAATTAGATTCAAAGCTTTTTGGGGTGATATAAATGTATTCTCATATCAATTTATCAATAGTTTATTAGAATGATTTTACAAATTTATTTAACAAAGAGTTTAATTTTTTTTCTTGAATCAAGAATGGTGAATTTGGTGAAGATGGTGATGATAGTAATTGTTTAGAGATGGTGACTTTTGTTACAACAACAATAATAATTTAAAATACATATTTTTAAAAATAAAATATCAAAAATAAAATTTTAATATTTACTTTTGGAGTTCACTCTCTCGAAGAGAGTGAGATGCACTCACTTTCCCAGCTATGCATTTAGGGTGGTAATAATTTCAGTTTGAAACACTTCAGGGGGGGTGATAGAACCCCTGTGAAATTGAAGTGTGTAGTTGGAAATCGGAACATAGATTTAGGGGCCTTTTGTCCATTCTCTTACTAAATTTTAAAAGAGAATTTATATGTCTAGACTTGGTCGAGCCTTGAGTGTTATTTGCATGAAATATAGTCAAGATATCTTTTTTTAGACCATATTGAACCCCCCAACTAATTCAGATCGCGCACGCACTAAAGGGCTCATTTTAGGGTGACGCTTCCAACAATATCTTTTTGTTCCCTAGATACGAACATGAGACTTCTGATTAACAGTAAAGGTCTCACCACTGCACTATAATTCATGTTGCTTATATATTTCCAAGTTTCATTTACATAAAATATAGTCCAAAATTAGCGACAAGCAACAATAAAAAAATTCAACAAAATGATGTAATTATAAACATGTATATATAATGTTGTAACGACATGATTCCGTTGTTAGGGAAAATCCAATGGAGAAAGAATTCGGGTCAAAAAACTTTTGGTAGTAACTTGGAATTTCCTAACCTAGTCCAGATTTGGATGAAATTAAAGTCAGTAAAGTCTAGAGAAATTTGGTAACAACTGGGTGATTGAATTGTGATTTTGATTTTATGAATAGATAGCTAAGATGTTAAGAAACCTGTACGACTTTACGGAATGGAATTCGGTTGAGTAGAACTCCCAAAAATGATCTTAGCGTGAATGGGTGGTTTTTAAATGTCAAGGGTTGAAGGTGTGCTATGAAATGGGGGCTTGGAATTCAAATTCCAGCATTCTGTCTCCGTACATGCCACCGTAGCGGGATGGCTGCCGCTGTAGTGGGATGGGTCCCACCGTAGTGGGACAGATGCGACTTAAGTCGGAAATAAAACCCTAAAAAATATTTTATTCTGCACTTTTCGACTTTGAGAGCTATGGAATGACCCCGGGGGTTTTCTTGACAGTTTTCCACCATTCTTGAGGATAAAGGTAAGGTTTTCACTCCCAAAATCCATTTTCCGATCGGTAGAACGTAATTTAATGGGTAATTATTGATGGGGGAGGGTTTTGATCTAGAATCTATAGTGGAAACAACTCTATTTTGGATACTTGAGATCATAGGTATGATATAGGGTTGTTAGAATTGTTAGTAATTCGAGTAATTAGTGTTTTTTATTGATTCCCGTGTTATTATGATTGTTTGTAGACCAAGAACAAGCAGAACGAATCCGAAAAGGGAAGGATCAAGTTTCTTAGGGTTTGAAGCTTGTTTCGAGGTAGGTGATGGTTGTGATTCTATGATTGTGTGATGTATGTTAGTCTTATTTCATTATAATACATGTATGTATGTGGATGTTGCATTATTGAACACACTTGTTGTAAATGAGGATATATAATTGATGAATGACATGAAGCATGACTTGATTGTATGACTATGAGAATGTACTTTGTGATTGTGATTGTGGCTTGTTGAATGGATCGGGTGTTGCATTCTGACACACTAAATTGGATCAGTTGCCACGTTCCGGCATAATTATGGGATCGGTTGCCACGTTCCGGCATAATCTTTGGATCGGGTACCACGTTCCGGTATGCTAACTGTTTGGGTTTGGGTTCCATGAGAGAACCAATGACTTTTCATAATTGTGTATCTTGAGAAATGTGAAGTTGTTTGTTGTTCGTAAATATTAATAATATTGTATATGTTTGATATATGTATGTGATTATATCGTTGCATTGATTTATGTATGTTGCACTTAGTGGGATAACCATGTGATCCTACCAGTACACTGTAGTTGTGTACTAATACTACACTTGCTCTTTCTTTGTTGAGTACATGGTATTTTCAAGCTGCTATTGACAGACCTCATTTAGAAGATCAGTGATCATCATTTGAATTCAAGGGTGAACCAGTTCTTCCAAGCTGCCATGAGTTCTCCTTTCGTCTATGTCCACATTTAGGACTTAGACTTTCTAGTTAGTTGATTAGTTCATTAGTTGGGGTTGTATCCCTTCTTGTTTAGAGTTGTTGAACTTTAGATGTTTTGGTACATTGACTTTCAGGTTTTAGGTGTAATTTCTGCATTGTTTAGTTGTTAGATTTTTTGCAAGTTTATGGGAACTTCAGATTTTAGCTATTGTTCCTGTTTTCGTATTCTTAAATGCTTTAGTTTTTGGTTTAGTTGATTGGTTTGGATTGTAGTAGTGGTTCTCCCACCGGAGGGTTAGTATAGGTGCCAATCATGATGGTCTGGGTCATGACAAAGTTGGTATCATAGCCCTAGGTTCGTTAATCTCATTGTACCAAAATGAATCTAGTAGAGTCTTGCGGAAAGGTACGATGACGTCGTACTTTTCTTTGAGAGGCTATAAGACTTTAAGAAAAACTCACTTCTTTCTACTCCTTCATGCTATGACTTGAATCCAATTGGTATATGGGTGATACAAATTGATATATTTCCTCATTCACTCTATGGTCCGAACTAGAGCAAGAAAAATAGTAACACCATCACTAGCAAAAGAGGATGTGTATAGACTACCAATAGTTGAATAGGGTCACCATTCAGAACAAGTATCCATTGCCTCGAATAGATGTCTATTTTGACCAATTACAAGATGCATCGGTTTTCTCTAAGATTGATTTAAGGTCCGGTTACCATCAGTTAAAGATTGAGGCGGTTAAGCATTGGATTCGACCAAGTTCTATGATTGAAATTAGCAGTTTTGTGGGGCTCACTAGATACTATTGTCGCTTGTGGTACCAGTTAAGTTCAATTGGTATCTTTCGATTCCAATTGGTATCTCAACGAAGTGAACTAGACATCGTAGTCCCAGCTGAAGGGACACAAGGAAGTTAATTGGATTTGAGAAGGTTCCAATTGGTATCTGGTCTTAGGGGTCATAAAAGGCATAAATGATTAGTAACGGTCGTCTATGGAATAAACTAATTAAAGAATTTGGACATATCTGCAAGTTGTAACTGCTTGAGTGTCGTGAAACTTGTTGTGAAAAGAAATTCATCACGAGATTACGTGCAAGGGTCTAGATAAATTACGATGTGGTTCGTAAGCGAGAAATCTGGATGTGCATTGTGACCAACTAATAACCGTGTGAGATTTTGGGTATATCCTGGGGATATGTGTGTGGTAGTGTTGAAATGATGTAAAAGGATTCTAAAGTGCGTACTTCGTTGGGTTGGCTGGGGGATAGACAACGATTGTCCTAGCTAAAGAGATTTTCTTAAGTGCCTAGTTATAGTCGGGAAATCTAGGGTAAATATAGAAAAGAGAGAAACCCCAGAAATTGTTGGCAAGGGTTCTGTTTCCATCAAGGCCATTGGGGCGAGATTTTCCCCTCCACAGCGAGATCGCCAGTGCGGGATTTTTCCCAATAGAGCAGGACAGGGCAAAATAGAATCTTAGTCTCTACTATTTTCCCCTTGTCACAATTATAGACCCCGAATCGTACCCGAACTAACTCCCACGATCTAATTCAGTGTTCAACAATCAAATATAAGTTATAATGTGTGTTAAAATTGTGGAGAACCTGGGCATATGAGGATGAAATCAGCGAGGACGTGGAGGCCGGGGAAATGGTAATGCAGGTAGAGGAGTAGTGCAGCCAGGAAAGAAGATTGCCCTTCTAGATGACAGGGCTCAGTTTTATGTTTTTCCGGGTAAGACCGAGTTTGAGGGTGTGATGCAGTGATCACAAGAGCTACTCTTTTCTGTTCCCGGATGGCTATTGTTTTGTTTGATCCGGGTTCTACTTATTCGTATGTGTCAGTTCTATTTCCTTGGGATTTGATGTGGTTTATGATATACTTGATGTCCCCCATCCATGTTTCTACCCCAGTTGAAGAGCCAGTCATAGTCACCCATGTATATCATGTTGTCCTGTTGTGTTTATGGTTTTTCAGATTTGGGTTGATTTGGTTATGCTGGATATGACTGACTTGATATAATTTAGGCATGACTTGGTTGTCCCCCTATTATACTGGGCTTAATTGTAATACTAAGTCGGTAACTCTAGATATCCCCGGTAGGGAAAGATTAGAGTGGGAAGGGGTGTACAAGCCTAAGCTAGCTAAGATCATATCCTCTATTCGGGCTAGGAAACTGGTAGGGTAGGGTCGTTTGGCTTATTTGGCTCATGTTTGGGATGTTGAGGTTGAGTATCCCTCTATTGAGTCTGTTCCTCTAGTGTCTGAGTTTAAGGAAGTGTTTCCTATGGATTTGCCTGGTGTGCCTCCGGATAGAGATATAGATTTCTGCATTGACTTGGAAACTGGCACTCGCCCCATTTCCATCTCTCTATATTGTATGGCTCCAGCAGAATTAAGAGAGTTTAAGGCTCAAAATCAAGAGCTTCATGATAAAGGTTTCATTTGTCATGGTGCTTCCCCGTGGGGTGCTCCTGTCTTGTTTGTTAAGAAGAAGGAAGGTGGTATGAGGACCGGTGAATTTATCTTAAGCCATAAAGGGGTTGATTGATATCGGAATGACCAGCTTATGGATAATGAAAGCCTCATTGAGTATACCTGGGTGAAGGAAATTGAAGTAGTTAGCATGAAGGTGCGTATAAAATAGGATTAGTCCTTTGAATTTGATTAGTTTACCTGAGTTTGAGGTGTCATATTGATGTAAGGTTGACTTCGTAGTGATAGTCAAGGCTGACGAGGCGTAATGGCAATAAGAGTACGTGATTGATTGTGATGGGATGCAGCTATATAATAAAATTGTTGGTTAAGTGAATTTTTGGTATAGTAATTACGACTTGCGAGTATCCAAGTTCGTGGTTTTCTAATACTTGGAGAGTAATGTGGTTGTAGGGAAAATTATAAGAGATGGTAGGACACCACTCGAATAGGATGTTAAAGAGCTAGAGTCATGATGAAGGAAAATAGTGGGATGTAGTACAACCTTTAGAGAGAGGTGAGAGCAAGAATATTTTATTTGATTCTTATGGCTAAAGAGGTATATTCAGAGGGGTAGATAATTGGGTTCAGAGACGCGTGATTTCATTTGTTTTGTTGTGGCTATGCTAATAGTGTCACAAGTCTGTCAGATTGGTTAAAAACTATTGGAAAGGACTTGAGAAATAAGTGTACAAACATTAGTTTGAGTGTGATGATAAGTGCTTGTTTTGTTTTGAGTTTAGTAATGTGTGCGATTGAAATTTTAACGAAAAGATATTGTAAGATCGATGGAGATGCAATCAATGATAAGCGAAGATCCGGGACTGCATAAAAATCTTTAAGGTATAAGCTAATATTGATAGATAAGGGGATTGTGTTATACAGTTGAGTTTACAATTCATTGTTTTCATTGTAGGTCTACATTTGTAGTGATATATTTTGTTAAGGTATGAATTGGAAAGGTGAGAAATGCTCAATTGTATCCAGTATTGAGCATTTGAAAGGACTTACACCTGGGTTGAGTCGTAAGTTTACTACTATTGATAGTTAAGTACCTAAGAAAGGTTTCATTTTTAAAAGTGTTGGTTTATGATAAGGTAAATGGTCAGAGTATTTCTGATGGTTGTTAGTAATGTGAGTATGATTCACTAGCTATGCTCTAGTGTATTTTCACTTTTGTGGGTGGATCCTTAGTAATGGATCAGGGGTACCAAATCCTGCGATGTTCTCTTAGTTGAGAGGGAAATGGGAAGATTTGGTTATTTCGAATGACATAATTGGTGTTGTTTTGGAGTTGTTAAAGTATTTTAGTGGCTCGACATGTACCACTTGCTTATGAGAATTTATAGAAGAGCTACCATGCGTATTTATGGTTGTCCGACAATCTAATATTTCAACTTGTCATCGAGGTCATGTATTGATTGTGTGTGGTTGAATGTGGGGATCATTGGGTTCAATTCTATTGTTCTTAAGGGTAATCTACAATCATAATTGTTAAATCTAGCATTCGATAGTGTCGCTATAGGGTTTGTATGCTTGGACATATCCCTCGATGAGTATGTGATGTCTAAAGATCAAATTTTTATAACTTAAGCTTATGGAAATTTATGTTGTGAGATGGAGATGTTGTTAAGAACTATGATTGTTTGGGTATTATGAGTGTGTGTTGGTTGATTCAGGTTTACATCTATTTGTAGCGAGTATTGATTTGAAATTTTATCATGCTTAAGTGCTAAAGGATTAGTCCATATGATTGTGTTAAGGTCCTTGATAACATGTTGTAGACGTGTGTCCGATCAACTTGGTGGTTATTGGGAATAGCTTTGTGGTTAGCTAAGTGTACATACAACAATAATTATTACTAGAGTATTGTGATGACTTCATTTAAGCATTGTATGGGAGGATATATAGGTATTCAATTGGTTGGTTGGGGACGAGGATAATATCATAAAGTGAGACTCAGGGTTGTTAAACAAGACCTTTGGTGTGAGGAAGAACCGGTTGAAATCCTTGATCATGATGTCCGGAAGCTAAGGACATGCGAGACAAGTATCCCTAATAATTCGACGTTTCAGATACTACTCTACCCTTACTTTAGTTAGTCTTCCCTAGTTTATCACTCGGGGACGAGTGATGGGTAAATTGGTATCTATCGTAACGACTTGATTCCGTCATTAAGGAAAAGCCAATGGAGAAAGAATTGGGGTCAGAAAACTTTTGGTAGTAAATTGGAATTTCCTAATCTAGTCCAGATTTGGATGAAATCGAAGTCAGTAAAGTCTAGGGAAAACTAGTAATAACTGGGTTAGTTAATTATGATTTTGATATCATGAATAGATAGCATAGACGTTAAGAAACCGTACGACTTTACGGAATGGAATCGGGCGAGTAGAACTCCTAAAAATGATCTTAGCGTGAACGGGTGGTTTTTGAATGTCAAGGGTTGAAGGTGTGTTATGAAATGGGGGCTTGGAATTCAAATTCCAGCATTCTGTCTCCGTGCATGCCGCCGTAGCGGGATGGTTGTCGCTGTAGCGGGGCCGTTGTAGCTGGATGGGTCCCACCGTAGCGGGACAAATGCGACTTAAGTCAGAAATAAAATCCCAAAAACGTTTTATTCTATACTTTTCGACTTTGAGAGCTAAGAAACGACCTCAGGGGTTTTCTTGACAGTTTTCCACCATTCTCGAGGCTAAAGGTAAGGTTTTCACTCCCCGAATACATTTTACGATTCGTATAACGTATTCTATTGGGTAATTATCGATGGGGGAGTATTTTGATCTAGAATCTATGGTGGAAACAACCCTATTTTGGATACTTGGGATCATGGGTATGATCTAGGGTTGTTAAAATTGTTAGTAATTCGGGTAAGTAGTGATTATTTATTGATTCTCGTGTTATTATGATTGTTTGTAGACCAAGAACAAGCGAATGAATCCGGAAAGGGAAGGATCAAGTTTCTTAGGGTTTGAAGCTTGTTTTGAGGTAGGTGATGGTTGTGATTCTATGATTGTGTGATGTATGTTTGTCTTGCTTCATTATGATACATGTATGTATGCGGATGTTGCATTATTGATCACACTAGTTGTAAATGAGGATATATAATTGATAAATGTCATGAATCATGACTTGATTGTATGACTATGAGAATGTACTTTGTGATTGTGATTGTGGCTTGTTGAATGGATCGGGTGTTGCGTTCCGACACACTAACTTGGATCGGTTGCCACGGTCTGGCATAATTATGGGATCGGTTGCCACGTTATGACATAATCTTTGGATCGGGTACCACGTTCCGGTATGCTAACTGTTTTGGGTTTGGGTTCCATGAGAGGACCAATGACTTTTCATAATTGTGTATCTTGAGAAATGTGAAATAGTTTGTTGTTCGTAAATGTTGATTATTTTGTATATGTTCGATATATGCATGTGATTATATTGTTGTATTGATTTATGTATGTTGCACTTAGTGGGATAGCCTCGTGATCCTACCAGTACACTGTGGTTGTGTACTGATACTACACTTGGTCTTGTTTTGTTGAGTACATGGTATCTTCAAGCGGCTATTGACAGACCTTTTTTAGAAGATCAGTGATCGTCGTTCGAATTCAAGGGTGAGCCAGTTCTTCAAAGCTCCCATGAGTTCTCCTTTTGCTACGTCCACATTTCGGACTTAGACTTTCTAGTTAGTTGATTAGTTCATTAGTTGGGGTTGAATCCCTTCTTGTTTAGAGTTGTTGAACTTTAGATGTTTTGGTTCATTGACTTTCAGGTTCTAGGTGTAATTTCCGCATTGTTTAGTTGTTAGATATTTTGGAAGTTTATGGGAACTTTAGTTTTTAACTATTCTTCTTATTTTTGTATCCTTAAATGCTTTGGTTTTTGGTTTAGTTGCTTGGTTTGAGTTGTAGTAATGATTCTCCCACCGGAGGATTAGTGTGGGTGTCAACCACGATGGTCTGGGTCGTGTCAAATATAGTATTACTTATATAAATAGTGTATACTACTACTAGTATATACATGTTTAATTATAAATGTGAGATGTATAAACATTTGTATGTATATATATATATATTGGTGACCATGTTAATACTTTTCACACTCTCCATAAATAATATTTAATTCTCAAACATAGTGTAAACAATCAATTTAGGAAATGTTGGCATATTTGAAAAAAATATATTTAATAAATCTTGAAACTATTAGTGGAGAAAAATTGAAATTCTTAAAATAAGTGTGGACAAGTAGTTTAGGACAAAAAAAGTAGTTTAGGACAAAACAAGCATATATATGGATAATATTCTATTAACTAATCTTTGACTAGAAAGTTAAAAAAAAATATGTTTACCTTTTTTCCATTTTAGGAGATCCCAATAAACTACTATTAAATTATAAAATCTCAATTTAGAACAAAGTTAATCCATCTCGACATAACATATTACATTTTGTAGACTCTCCAACTAGAAACACTCTCCAACTGATTTTGCCAGAATTCATCTCATAGATTTCACTGGTGAGCTGCAATTGAGGTGAATTGCTTGCAAAAAAAAACTCTATCGATTTTACTTGTTCATTGATTTCATCAAAATTCATCACGTAGAATTCACTTGCGATCATCTTCCATTTCTAACAAATGCATGATCTACTTATAACTACATGAACTTGTTTTTTATTGTTAAATCATATGAACTTTCTCGTTTAAATGTTTACCATCTCCAACTCACCTCTATTTTACTTTATATTCTCTATATTTTGAGAGTAAAATAGAGAATGAGCACTTCAACCCACCTCTATATTACTCTCTAATCTTCATATTTAGAGAGGTGAATAGTAGTTCTCCAAATTTGGAGAACTACTATTCACACTCTCTATTTCACTTTTTTAATATTTTATTATTATTTCTATTACTTTCTAATTAACATATTATTTTACATGTAATGTCATTTATTAAATATCTAATATTCATAATTCTTTTTAAAGATAATATAATATTTTAAAAAATATATTATTTAATATATACTACTTTCATCCCAAATTAATAGTATTTTCATTTTTTTCTATTTTTTTTCAATAATATAATTTGATTTTATTATTAATTTTCACTATAAAGAATACAAAAAATTAAAATGATAAGATGAAAAATTTAATTTTTAAAAAAAATACATAATATGATAATTTAAATACAAGATAACAATACAATACATAGCATAATAATTTAATTACAATATAAAATACAATACCTAACATAATAATTAATTCGCGATAAAATAAGAATCATGTCGAAAAGATGTTGAACATGCATTGGAAGTTGTGAAATTATTGCAGGAACGCCATATTTTTTTATAAAAGAAGTGCTACATGATATAATGACTACATGTAATATACTGCACAACATGATGATTGAGGATGAAAGTGATCTTAATGCACCAATTCAAGATGTCGTAGAGGCTCCAATTCCAACGACTGAAATGGTGGTAGATGAATATCTCCGATTTGAATAATTTTTAGCTAGACATAAAAAATTAAGGATAAAAATGCTCATTTAGAACTCCGTAATGCATTAATAGAGCATTTATGGGAGCAAAGTAATAATTTTGAAAATGGAGTGTTTGTGTAATTATATTTAACTTTTATTTGAATTTATCCATTAATTTGTATATTATATAATATTTTTTGCAATTTATGTTATTTAAAAATTTAAAATAAAATATAATTTTATGTTAAATAAAAAAATTTAAAAATTAAATTTTATATCACATGAAAATTATATGAAGTAATTATTGGGAAAAAGAATAAAGGATTTATATTATGAAATAAGAAAATAATAATGAAATAGAAATAATAATATAATATTGAGGAGAGAGAAAATGATTCTTTTTTAGATATTAAAATAGAGATTTGGATTGGAGTTGATTGTCTAAAATAATAGAAAATTCTATATTTGAAGAGTAAAATAGAGTGTAGGGTTGGAGATGCCCAATGAGAAAAAGGAAAACACTTTTTTTTTGTTTATTTACTCATTTTAAACAAATGATTTCAATAATGATTTTGAATTTTTTGTTGTTTTGTTGTTAATGTTAGGGATGATTTAGAAAAAGTAAATCTACCTGAATGAGATTTTTTTTTTTTTTTTTTACCTTCAATATTGTTGGTGCTCTGTTTGGTGGTATTTCCCATAATTGACTTTTCAGGTGGAGAGTGAAATTTTCTCTTTTTAATATATTTTTTTAAAATTCTCATAATATGTTCTAATTATTTTATGTACATTTTTGCTTTGATTTTTGAAGTGACAGATTTTAGTATTGGTAGAGCTCGATAGCTCTTATTCGTTGTTGGAGGACTGCATCTAAAATACTTGAAAATGATAAAGTTTCAAGTTCAATTATTCCAACAATTATGTCATTTTTGTTTCAGTGGCAATATGTTAAAAAATGTTAAGAATACTCTTGCTTTGATCTATCTTATTTTTTCAATCTTGAATGTGCTCTTTGATCTTTTGCTTTGTGGTATAAGATTAACTTTCCTCTCCCTTTCTTTCTAATGACTAAAGAAAGTGAATCATCACATAAGATTTGGTACTATGCAAGGAGATGACATTGCATAAAAATGATACACAAATTAAATATATCATTTTTATGCAATGACATCTCCTCACATTCCGAATTTCATGTGATGGTTTTCTTTCTTCAAACACTAAGAAAAAAGACAGAAAACTTATTGATGACGAACCTAACTTGGAAGAGTTGGTAAAACTGTAATTAATAAAGATGATAAGGGAAAATTAATAAAGGAACATTGGTAGATTCATCAGAAAAAACTAAACGAAATATCCTAATGGAATAATCTTTTCTTATTTTTACTTTTTGATTGTTTTAGTTTAACTGTGTCATTTATACATATGCGAAGAATCTTAATCTCATACGAAAAGGTTGAAATAATAATTTATATCTTTCTAAGTAGGTATAGAGCTTTTAAGTTAAATGTTAGTAACTTATATATGAAATATTACTTCTCAAGATAGCTCATAAATACGGCATACTTAAAAGCGGTATGAGAATTGAGGGGGTGGGGGATGACATATGTTAAGGTAGTGATTGATGGAGAAATTTGATTTTTGATTTTATAGTTCTTCCAATATTCATAGATTTTTATGTTGATATTAGTATCTTTAAGAATTAGAGTCATCTATGAGAAAAAAATAAGGTTCTCAGAAAGTTTTGCTTATTATACGCATCTTGATTGATCTATTGTTATTGTATGTGGAGGAAGTATATAGTAGACGTTCTCTCTCGACTATGTTTGGTGAGGAATTTATCTCCATAGCAAGCATATGTATATCTCCATATACAATTGAAGTAGAAAACTTTTTCCAAAATAACATGAAATTTTGAGTGGAGGGTAAAAACACATCTAAAGTATTTCATTTTTTGTGTTTCAAACCTGAACTATCATATGTGTAATTTTCCTGAATTATTACCAATTATTATTGAGACACACATCAACTATTAATTATTCACTTTTACTGTCTGAATGATGGTGATATTTCAGGTACGAAAAATGAATAATTAATATTTGATGTGTGTGTTGATAAATAGTTGGTGATAGCTTAGGTAGAAAACTCACACACAGCCTGATAGATGATATATGAAACTCATAAAAAAGAGGATATTTTAGGTTTATTTTAAACTATTAACTCATAAACATTTCTTCCTTTATATGCCTTCTCCCAGAAAAGATTTTGGTGAAACTCATAATAGCCTTAACAATCTCTTTTCCACTCTTCAACAATTGTTTTATGATCTTTCCGGTCTTTCGAGAATAAGGGCGCTAAGATGCTAAATGATGTTGATGTTCTAGCTGATGAAGGGAAGGGTAGAGGGACTTATGTGGAGATCGAAAAGAAACGTGCTATGGATGATTCAGCAAGAGAGTTATTCTCTACTAAGAAACAAGTCATGCAGTATGTCAGTGATAAACCAATTTCAACAGATTCATGCGCGAACATATCCGACACCAATAGCATAAATGCTACATCTCTCGAACATGGAATAGGAAAACTCATTTCTATGGGGGACGATTCTGGAAAGAGAAAAAACCCCGTGAATCATGATAAGGATATCGGTGATGACTCCAAGAAGAAAGTGCAAAACACTTTCCCTACCAATGTAAATTTTTTATTGTCAAGTGGTTTACTTGATGGAGTGCCCGTGAAGTATATCTCAATGTCATCGGAGGTAAGTTTTGATTCTTGAATTCTTCTTGAGGTTTCGATATTTTTTGTTCTAACTATGTTTTTTATGCTGCAGAAATCTCTTATAGGAGTTATTAAAGGGAATGGCTACCTATGTAGCTGCGATAACTGCAAGTTATCCGAGGCAAGATTTTCGTTTACTCTTCTACTATTTGTTCTCGCGATTTTTCTCACGTCTAATGGGGCAGTATATGTCTTATGTAGAAGAAGATTCTTCTAAGTGCTACGGAATTTGAGAGGCATGCTGGTTGCAAGAGCCACCATGCTAACAATTATATTTACTTTGATAGCGGGAGGGCAATTCATGCTGTTGTTCAAAAGTTAAAGAAGACCCCTCGGGAAATGCTCTTTGAAGTAATTCAAAAAAGCGTTGGTTCTCCAATCAATTCGAAATTTTTTCAAACCTTTAATGGTGAATACTTTGTTTTTCCTTGAATGCACCCTTATATATAGTCATAATCTTTTGTTATTTATTTGTATTCTAACAAACTCATTTCTTTATCTTGTATCCAAAGTACTTACAAAGTGCTAGAGAATGTCTTCTTGCAAAAATTGAAGCAGAAAAACCATTTTGATCTGCTGATCGATCTTGTGCTGCTGGTCAAGGAAGGGGCAGCTTAACGAATACTCAGTGAACTAAAGTCAAATTTTAATTAGAGGTCTTAAAACTCAGTGCTCTTATTTTGGAACTACAAAGCTGTTATTTTTTATAGACAACTCTAGCAAATGATGTGTTTTTATTAGATTTTCATGCCCGTGACCGCTAAACATGCTATTTGAAGCTCTTTTTATCTCCTTTATAAAATGAACTTCGTATTTTGGCTTTTTAACATGATGTCTTCCTGAAGTTACTGATTTTTGTGATATTAATTATTTTGGCTACAAATGAGTGACTAGGGCAGATAGTTGTTGATAGTGTGCTTATAACTCTATAAGTTATACATTATGGATGTATTATGGCTTAAAACACCATTAGATCTAATCCTGGAGATCTAATCAAATATTGGCAAGAAAAGTTAGTCGATATCTGTATTGGTGAAAAATGAAATTGAAATAGTTAATGAGCGGAGGAAGATATTTTATTGAATAGTCGAGAGGTACCAAATCGAGTAAAAATTGATCTGCTTACTCAACTCAATTTCATGATTTTGAACTTTATATTATGGAAACATAGTAATAAAAATTTAATTCTGTCAAACCTCTGTAAATGAAGATTCAAAAACTTTTAAACTGTATTTGATTAACTAATATATCGTAAATACTATCTCATTTTCATCCCATGTGTAGTTTAAATTTGTAGACAATGTCCAATTGTTGATAGGATCTGAATGAAAAAGGGAAATACAATAGTGGGTATAGAAGACTTCTCCTAAAATAGGTTGAAGTGTACGTAAGTTGATTTCGACATCATTATTATAATTTTGATACTGATAATCTTTTAGGAAGAATCTGAGAGTAGCCTAATGATTAAAGCATAAGGATACTATCAACAGAGTATGATTTTGCAATAAATTATATTTGAACATTCAAATTAATTCTCTGCTAATTCTTTATCATTGTTTGATTCAAATTATCATATTTAATCTCTGCTAATTCTTTATCATTATTTGATTCAACATTTTCATTAGTGCTCACTACTAGATATAATCCAACAACAATAACAGCAGCTCCCACAGCCCTATATTAATTAAAATCAGCAAAAAAAAATTAAATTAGAATAACTAAACTTTGTACTAATATAATTGAAATCTCTAATTAAAAAAATAATAATAAACAAAAATAATTTTTTTATCGCTAATAGGAAAAATATATTGTTAATCTTATTTAACGATGGATTATGCTAACAAAAAAATTATTAGTGCTAGTGATTCAACAATATCTTATCGAATGATTTTATATAGTTGCTTCATGTTTTTGTAGCGATTGGTGTTCTTGAATTAAAGAGTAAAAGTTTGACTAAAAACACAAGTTCACATTTAAAATCAACAAACTCGCTTTACTAGTGTCACGACCCAAAAATGGACATGATGACACTCATCTTATCCCACTAAGACAAGTCAGCCTAAAACTCAACCATTACAATAAAATACGGAAATGTTATAATCAACTCAAAAATACCCCCAAAAATCTGGTTGTCACGTGTACAAGCCTCTAAAGTATTACAATTGATTCAACAGAAAAACACCAGTCTCAAATGATATTGTTACTAGAATAGAACAAGATCATAAATAGGAGTAAGAAGGTTCGCTGAGATGATAAACAACTACCTCACAAATCTCCAAGAAGCCTCGAAAAAGAAGAGAATGACAAGTACCACAAAAACCAGGCACGTAACCTACAAAAATTGTAGAAGCAAGGGGTGAGTACCAAACCACACGTTACTCAGCAAGTAAACCTCTAAACACAAGATAAGGGGATAGAATACGGGTACTCCTTACACACCAATCGAACCTCCACAACTACAACTTGTATAAGACCAGCCCAACCTAACAGTTCACAATTTACAAGCACATATCTCAACAACAACATTCTAAAAATCACATATTCTCAACAACAAGCTCAATATTCATCAATTACAACCTCCACAACTACAACTTGCTTAAAACCAGCCCAACCTAACAATTCATAATTCACATAGCACACAACTCGACAACAACACTGTAACAATTACATATTCTCAAGAACAAGCTCAATATTCATCAATCAAAGTTCCGCAGAAAGGCACTCACAAGATCAGCAAACACAATATCAGGTTCACTAATGACAAATATGTGCAATGCAATGTCAAGTATAGTGATCCATGTCTGACCAAATGATACACATCCGCTGTCTCTTAGTCCGGGACCCATGGGGGACATATTTGTCCATGCATCATCGCGGTGCGTGATACGACCCTCGATAATAGTAACCATTGCGGCGTTCGATACGTCCCTCGAAAAATAGTATCCATCGCGGCGCGCAATATCCCTCGAAATGGTACATCCTCTTTAATTTCTTATTCTTTCCCAATTCACATAACACTTGTCACAACCATGTCTCAGAACAATGCAAATGACATGTTCACACAAATAATGAAGAGATGACCATTTTCATAACATTGCACAATTCACCACAACACAATTACGATACAACATCAACAATGATTAAACAAGTCTTTCAAACCATTATCAATTCTCAACACATCACACACAAACAATTATCACATTGCCTTTTATTAGTCCTTTTTAATCATTAGAATTAATCAATGTGGACAAGTCCACCCATCACCAACTCTCATTACCCCCAAACATATATTACAGGGAAATACATGAATTCCATATAGTTAACAAGGGTTTAGAAATCCACTTGCCTCAAATAGTCGAACTATCACTCCGGGACTTGAGTCTTCCCCTTTCATTGGGCTCCAAATCAATACAATCTATCCAAAGAAATTACCACAATAAGATTTTGAAATTAACAACACCCACATTACTATGTGTTTAGCCTTGAACGAACAATTCACCCAAATTTATACTCAAGTTCATAAATCTTGATGTCAATCAACATTTCAACTATCATATTTTCCAAGTTTCGAATGGCATTCACATAATACCATACTTTTAATATTTAACTACCTATCTAAATATATTAAAACGTTAGTCATAATATGATAACTAAAGAAAATCACAAACAACGGAGCCACATTAAAATGTCGGTGGTGTCAATTTATGTTTAACAATATACAAAACTTATGCCTTCTTTGAAATAGTAATCATTAGCACCTCATTAATTAACAATCGAGGACAATACTTTCCCTTCCCCCACTGTAACATGTTGCCCAACATCCAATTCCTTACCTCCTGACCTACCTCACATGAATACCCCACTAAAACTTGTACCCCAAATTCCCAAGCCCACGTACAACAACATTAATTGAAAGAACAATACATTCTAAAAACCAATATAATAATCCTTCCCCTCCCAGTGACAACACATTCATTTATTCATGAATATACAATTCATTATGGGATTAAAGAGTTCAAATTTGAGGTTCTTACCTGAATATGGTCACTCTTGTGGGACGCCACAACTCGCAGGTAAGTTCTCGCCCAAACCCTTTCTTTTTTTTGTATTTTTTCCCTCTGCGCGAACTACTGCTGTTCACAACAGCCAGCAATATTTGCCCTTTTATTTCTTTTTAAATTTTTTAATTTATTTATTTTCCTTTTCTATTTTTATTAGCAACAAAATAATTTTTTATTAAATGTGAAAATCATATCACTCATTCTTACAAGCCATAAATTATTTATAAAAGCTACTAAAAAGGGTTAATATAAAAATAATGATTAAAATTCATAAAACCACTAAGAGGGTCGTTACATTATCCACCACTAAAAATCATGTTCGTCCTCGAACATAAAGATGGAGAAGGAAGAATAACCGACGTTACCAAAAGCTTGAGAAATGATCTTTTAGACTCGGTGTTCATCTCTCCTAGTGAGCTCCTCCTTAAGACCATCCCATCAAGATCAACTACTAATTACTGAACATTCGAATCAAATTTGACAAATTTACAAATCACGAGTGATTACCAACCCACAGACTAATCTATGAACCAAATCTAAACTGAAACTCTCTGGATCATAACACAAACATCATGACAAATCTTTTCTCACATAACCAAGAAAACCTTCTGAATCAATACTAACTAGAACCATAAGTGAGCCTGAATCAACCACTAGACACTCATAATGCACATACCATCACATATCTTATCACGATTCTCTTTTCATAACACAATCTTTTCACAAACTTACGTTATAAAAATCTGATCTTTTGACATCGGGTACCCATCAAGGGAAAATAAAAAATATCTAATCCAAAGAAGAACAAGATCAAGTAAGTACCCAACAAGTGGTACACTCTAGGATGCAGAACCTTTAACAACACTGTCGGATAACTATAACTATTCACGGAAGCTCTTATATAGGTTCTCATAAGCAAGGTCGTGCATATAGAAACAGTGGTATACTTCTACTTTTTCAAACAACACCAAATATGACACAACTGAAGTGAACAAGTCTAACCAAGGATGCCACCCTACCAAGAGGACAATCACAGGATCGGTACACCCGATCCACCACTAGGAATTCACCCATAGATATGAAAACACGTGGGGGTATAAGTATCAAATCACACTCCAAACCATATCCAAAACGAAGTAGATGATCATATAAGAATATACAAAATCAAAGTCGAATAACACTAGATACTGGTTCCATAGTGCCCATATAAATAAAATTTCATTCATCTGACTCCATCTCTAAATTTTTAGCCACCCACAATCACCCAGTCTGATCCTCATCACGATATTACAAATACTCAATCATCAAACCCAACATATTTCTCACAGTACTCCATTAAAGCTAACACTCTTAATACCAACAAACATTATAACTACACCAGCCATTTACATTACTCTCAAACTGTCACTAGTATCAAAGTATTCTTAGAAAACAGATTGTAGCCTCTAAAAATTTCAAAATATGTCTCTTTCTCTTTCCATTTAAGTGTTACATGGCAGATATAAGTCACACCCAAGACTAATAGCACTAATTTCAAATCTAAAGTACTTTTCCATCGAGGTACAATAATTGAATCATACCCAATGTCAACTTCACGCAAACTTTCACATACCATTTTTCAACTACCATTCATACCATTTGTTCCTCATTCCAAAACTCAAATAAATCCTTGGTCACTCCAATAATTCTATATACTATAAGATCAAAAGCTCTACTCGCCATCAAATGCATATGTAACACATCATAACAGTCTATACTGTCTAACAAAATAGTTTCAATCCCCTCGAAATCCTCATTAACCATTTAAAATTGTAGGTCTACACCGTTGAACATCCATAAGTTACCTATCATCATTTGAACAATCTAGCTTGACATAACCACATAGAATCTTCCACACATCATTGCTTCTCACCCAAACAAAAACTCAATCTTTAGAAAAGTCTATGATAAATTCCTAGTAAGTCTGTACCAAACTAGTTCACATCTCACAGTCATATCTAAACTCATAGGCAAAAATCAATACATCATTCAACTACAAACCAATGGCTTATACGAGAGGTTTTATTCCTTCGTTTTTCTTAAACCTTTCCCATGAGATAAAATTCTAAATATCTTGAACTTTTCAATACACTAGACTCTTGTTCCTTTTGTTGTCTTGCTCACCAATCTTATTCTTTGCCCAACAACCCTTGACATTTTTACCTTATCCTCTAAATAAAAACGTTAAATGAAACCCTTCCTTAGGTCCATTGAAAAACCAAAATAACACACTTTATGACTCAAATAATGTACAAGTCCTTCCAAATGTTCAATATTCAAAGCGATCGATCATTTCTTACCTTACCTATCCATACCTTGACAAAACATACTATCACGAACATAAACTCACCATGAAAAACTTGAACTTTTGAATCTAACTGTGTAACACAATCCCATTATCTATCAACACTAACTCATACCTTGAAGATTTTTATGAATTTACGTATCTTAGCCTATAATTGATTGCCTCTCCATTGATCTTACCGTAACCATCGTTAAAATTCAATTGTACCAATTACCAAACTCAAGACAATAAACCACTTATCATCACACTCGAGTCAAACATCTATAGACTTCTTTCTCAAATCTTATCAAACAACTTTTAACTGATATGAATGACACGTAACACTCTCACCATAACCATAGTAAAACAGATGGAACCACATGTCTTTATACCTCAATTCTCAATCCCTTTGAAGATACCTCTTTAGCACTTGCAATAAGAAAAAATAGTCATGCTCTCACCTCTTTCCGAAGGCTACACTACATCCCACTATTTTTTCATTATGACTCTAGTTCATTTCAATTCTATTCAAGTGGTGTCTCAACACCTCCTATAGCTTTCCATGCAACCATGTTACTCATCAAATAATAGCAAATCATAACATTAGATACTTGTAAGTCGTCATTACCATAAAAAACAAATCCATTTAACCAACAATCTTTATCATATAGTTGCATATTTGTATAATCCATCATGAACTCTTATTATCGTTATACTTAGTAGTCATTGCCATTATCTAGAAGTCAACCTTGTCATCGACATGACATCTTAATCCAGTTATACCAACCAAAATCAAGGGACTAATCCAATTTTATACGAACTTTCTTACTAAAATTCTCAATTACGTTCACACAAGTATACTCGTTAAGACTTCCTTTACATATAATCTTGTCATTCTAATGTCGATCCACTTCCAAGGAGCTTACGGTGAGATCAACACTCATCTAAACTCCTCAAGATACATTTCACAACCTAAACACATCAATATCATACCAAAGATCCACCACTAAAAGCTTACTTATAAATAATGCTTAACCCATCCATCCGCAGTAACAACCTAATTGGTTTCTCAAATGTAAATGCAACACTGAATCTCATTATACGAGCATATGATACAATTGATAATTTTTTAAGTAGTTAGTATTCACACTTGACAATCGACGTATCCGTTTCCATGTACCACTAGTACCACATCGTGAAAGTTCATTAGATCCACCACTAGAATACATCATACCTACTGAGAAGATCATATCCAAATAGGTCACACATTTCAACCCATTGAATAGCTGTAAATTATCACCAAATCAGTTCCATATCTAGCCCAAGTTATATGTATTCTTTCATAGGCCAGGTCAATTTCAAAAGTAACACACTTCATAACACTCACCAAGTAAGCATCAATACTATTATAGTAGTTGTATCATGACCTTCTTTGATATACACACAATCTATAAAGTCGTAGTAGAAATTCTAACCTCAATTGGTGCATCATCATTTTCATTATTTTCTAAGCAGCCCATTCATGTTATTATAACTTTACTAATTGTAGTTTCCAAAGTTACAATATTCATTATCTGGGCATCCTTTTAATCATTCCACTTTCAATTGTTAAACCACTCTAAATATCGTATATACCACACAAGTACTATTCAGTTTACTAGGTTAACTAACCTTACACAACCCCTTCAAATTGTTAAACATTCTAAATGTAACCACACATCCTTTCTGTAATTATATTACTTCCACCTTAATACCAGATCTAACATTCATACCATACACGACATAAACTATTCACATGAGGAACTACGCAGAAGTCATCATATAAGTGAGAGTGAATGGAATAAAGCGATCAGAATCAAAACCGGATCAAGTACGCACGATAGAGATCTAAGAAGTACAAATTTTTCCTAAAAGTCATTATAGCCTCTCGAAGATAAATACAAACGTCTCTGTACCGATCCTCGAGACTCTACTTTGACTCAGCTTGTACACACGTGAGACCTATGAACCTAGGGCTCTGATACCATTTAGTCACAACCCAAAAATGAACGTGATGGCACTCGTCGTATCCCAGCAAGACAAGTCAGCCTAAAACTCAATCAATACAATAAAATGTGGAAAATTTATAAACAACTCAAAAATACCCACAAAAATCTGGTTGTCACGTGTATAAGCCTCTAAAGTATTACAATTGATTCAAAAGAAAAACACCAGTCTCAAATGACCTTGTATCTAGAATAGAACAAGATCATAAATAGGAGTAAGAAGGTCCACTGAGATGATAAACAACTACCTCACAAATCTCCAAGAATCCTCGGAAAAGAAGAGAATGACAAGTACCACAAAATCCAGGCTCATAACCTACAAAAATTGTAGAAGCAAGGGGTGAGTACCAAACCACATGATACTCAACAAGTAAACTCTAAACACAAGCTAAGGAGATAGAATACAGGTACTCCTTACACACCAACTGAACCTCCACAACTACAACCTGTATAAGACCAGCCCAACCTACCAGTTCACAATTTACAAGCACATATCTCAACAACAACATTCTAACAATCACATATTCTCAACAATAAGGTCAATATTCATCAATTCTAACCTCCCCAACTAGAACCTGCTTAAAACCAGCCCAACGTAACAGTTCATAATTCATAGAGAACACAACTCAACCACAACACTCTAACAATGCCATATTCTCAAGAACAAGTTCAATATTAATCAATCAAAGTTCCACAGAAAGGCACTCACAAGATCAGCAAAACATAATATCACGTTCACTAATGATAAATATGTGCAATGCAATGTCAAATATAGTGATGCATGTCTGACCTAATGATACACACTCATTGTCTCTCAGTTCAGGACCCATGGGGGACATATTTGTCTATGCACCCATCACGGCGCGCGATACGACCCTCGATAATAGTAACCATAGCGGAGCGTGATACGTCCCTCGAAAAATAGTAACCATCGCGTTGCGCGATACGTTTCTCGAAATGGTACATCCTCTTTAATTTCTTATTCTTTCCCAATTCACATAACACTTGTCACAACCATGTCTCAGAACAATGCAAATGACATGTTCACACAAATAATAAAGAGATGACCATTTTCATAACATTACACAATTCATCACAACACAATTACGATACAACATCAACAATGATTAAACAAGTCTTTCAAACCATTATCAATTCTCAATACATCACACACAAACAATTATCACATTGTCTTTTATTACCTCTTTTTCATCATTAGAATTAATCAATGTGGACAAGTCCACCCATCACCAACTCTCATTACCCTCAAACAGATATTACAAGGAAATACATGAATTCCATATAGTTAACAAGGGTTTAAAAATTCACTTGCCTAAAATAGTCAAACAATCACTCTAGGACTTGAGTCTTCCCCTTTCATTGGGTTCCAAATCAATACAATCTATCCAAACAAATTACCACAAAAAGATTATGAAATTAACAACACCCACATTACTATTTGTTTAGCCTTGAATTAACAATTCACCCAAATTTATAATCATGTTCGTAAAACTTGATGTCAATCAACATTTCAACTCTCATATTTTTCAAGTTTCAAGTCTAGGGTTAAGTTTCAATTTTCCCAATATTATAATTCGAATGGCATTCACATAATATCATACTCTTAATATTTAACTACCTATCTCAATATATTAAAATGTGATTCCTAATATGATAACTAAAGAAAATCTCAAACAACGGAGCCACATTAAAATGTTGGTTGTGTCAATTTATGTTTAACAATATACAAAACTTATGTCTTCTTCGAAATAGTAATCATTAGCTCCTCATTAATTAACAATCGAGGACAATACTTTCTCTTCCCCCACTGTAACATGTTGCCCAACATCCAATTCCTTACCTCCTGACCTACCTCACATGAATACCCCACTAAAACTTGTACCCCAAATTCCCAAGCCCACGTACAACAACATTAATTGAAAGAACTGTTGGTTTTTTTGATAAAGAAATTAAGAAAATAACAGAGAAAGACTTTGAGAGAAAAAATACTGCAGTATTATCAAAGGGAATTATTTTATTAATAATTCAGAGACATACATTTATAGATACAATTCCTAACTAAAAATAGAAAAATATGCTACTAAGTTATCAGTAAAATTTAAATAACAAATAAAAGAACTAACTCCTAAATTCAAGTCACATAGGACTCTAATAAAATAATTTAAAAATCCTAAAAGTAGCTAATGATTTATTTCTGCAATATCCTGAGATATATTCTCAACACTCCTTCTTGGATCAGGAATTGTAGATTGTAGTCTCATATGAAATTGACCTTGTGAACAAATCTGCTAATTCATCCTTTGTCTTGCAAGGCTTGTGTGCATCTTCTGTTGGATTAAATGAGAAGCTCTTACCTCTCA
>JAJOOS010027508.1:0-20699 GCA_029582725.1 Solanum chiquidenum
GAGGGGAGAGAGGGGAACGAAAATATATGTATATATACAATTTTCTCTCGCTTTATACAAACACAAACACACTTTATACACTTGCGTTTGTATAAAAACGAGAGAGGCGAGGGAGAGAACGAGAGTGGCGAGCGAGATTCACCAGGAGAGAGGTGAAATAGCAATAGTTTGCTATGGGGTACAATTAAATCAAACTATATTTATAGCATTTAATTTGAATTAATAGTTTGCTATTTTATACAATGTTCCCTTAAAATAATGTCTTACTCTTTCCTTAATTATTATGTTATTTTAAATATTTATTTTTCTTAAATGGTAATTCATTTTTTATTTACAGTTATTCAATTAATTTTTAATGTATTGAATGTGGTTATGAAATATTGAAATAATATCTTTATCTTTCTTAACCATAATAAATTATAATCTAACCGTTATTTTTTTGAAATGACAATTTTCTTTTCGTTCATACGACATATTGTTTAATATATTGAATGTAATTATTATAAAACATATTGTATTTAGTATGACAAAAGGAATCCAAAATTTTGAGAAATTAGATAAATAGTAATCCAAAATTTTTAAAAAATGCTAGAAAAAATAAAATAAAAATTGAGGCAACAATTATTTTAAGAAAAAGTAACAAAAAATGTCAGAAAAAATTGATAAGAATAAATAAGTATTTATTGATAAGAAGGGTGTCACCCCACATTTTATATTTTAGCTTTATTATCACATATAGATAGAAACTTTAAGAAGTCATGCTAGATGCTCATAGAAATAGGTGGATAGAAGCCATGGAAGACAAAATGAAGTCACTTCACGAGAATGACACATATGAGCTAGTGGAGTTACCGAAAGGTAATAAGCTTTAACAAATAAATGGATTTTCGGTTTAAAGCAAGAGCAACATACATCTCCACCTAGGTACAAGGCTAGGTTAGTTGTCAACGGTTTTGGTCAAAAAAAGGGAATTGACTTTCATGAAATTTTCTCTCATGTTGTAAAAATGTCCTTTATTCGTATGGTTTTAGGCTTAGCCTCACGTCTAGATTTAGAGATTGAGCAGATGGATGTCAAGTATGTCTTTCTTCATGGTGATTTAGAAGAAGAGATTTACATCTGAAGGCTTCGTAGTTAAAGGAAAAGAAAATTGTGTATACAAATTGAGAAAGAGCTTGTATGGCTTAAAACAAGCTCTAAGGCAGTGGCACTTGAAGTTTAAATTTAACATTGAAAATCAGGAATACAAAAGAACTTCTTTTGATCATTGTGTATTCTTTCAAAATTTCTCTGATGATTTTATTATCTTACTACTTTATATGGATGATATGCTGATTGTTGGCAAAAATAAATCTAGAATTGCAGTCCTCAAGAAGGAGTTGAGCAAAGAGTTCGCGATGAAGGAATTAAGACCAACAAAGAAGATTTTAGGAATACAAATTCATCAAGATAGACACAAAAATGAGTTATCATTATCCCATAAGAAGTATATTGAGAAAGTACTCAAGAGGTTCAACATAACAGATGCAAAAGTGGTTAGTACGCCTCTTGCTTAACACTTTAAGTTGAGTATGACCTAGAGTCCATCTACTAATGAAGAGAAGAAGGAGATTTCACGTATTCCATACTCTTCTGCGGTTGGTAGTTTGATGTATGTTATGGTTTGCACTAGACCAGATATATATTGCATATGTTGTTGGTATCGTTACTAGATTTCTTTCCAATCATGGAAAAGATCATTGGGTTGTAGTGAAATGGATACTAAGATATTTGAAGGGTACTTTAGATATGGAGTTATGCTTTAGTAGTGGAAAGCTTGAACTTGTATGCTACACAAGCTTTGATTTAGGAGGAAATCTTGACAATTCAAAATCAACTTCTGGTTATTTGATCACTTTTGGAGGGGGGCTTATTTCTTTACAATGAAGACTACAGAAGTGCATAGCTCTATCTACCACAGAAGCTGAATATATTGCCATCATTGAAGGTGCCAAAGAATTGCTTTGGATGAAGGAGTTTATCAAAGATCTTGACTTTGAACAATTAATATTTGTCTTATTTTGTGATAATCAAAGTGTTATTTATTTCACCAAGCACTCTACCTTTCATTATAAGTCCAAACATATTAGTAGAAAGTATCATTGGATTAGAATGGCCTTGGAAGAGAAATTATTTGAGGTTGAGAAGATATACATTGATAACAATCCTTCAGATATGCTTACAAAAGTGGTGATCGTAGACAAGCATAAATGTTATAGAAATGTGGTAGGCATGAAGCCTGTTAAGAGTTCCTCCACTTGAAGTCCATTTAGCCCCTTGGCTGAAGAGGAAATTTGTTGGACTATGACCCATGTTCTAGTCAAAGGTCCATGGTCTAATCCTATTTGGAAAAGAATTGGAATATTTGGTTTCCATTTCTATCGGGAAGAGGATTGAAATTGTAGTTCTATTTGGAGTTGATTTTAGCTTTATAAGGAAAAGCACAACTCTATAAATAGGACGGTTTGAGAGAATTATTCAATTGTTCATTAGTATTGTCTTTGAAAGACATTAGGACATAAGATAGGTTTTTTTAGAGAGCTTTCAACAAGAGAGAGGAGAGAAGAAAATGTTCTTTTTGCTGTAGTTTTTTTCTCCGACTAGCAACCTTCAAATTGCGTTTCTCGATTAATTAACCGTTGGATCGAACTAAAATTTTGACTGAGTGTTCCTAACACCTCGGTGTTTTATTTGAACGGTGAAGATCGGATTTAGATCCCGAACAATAGTTGGGTTCTGGTGATTTTCTTTCTATTTATCTTTTGTTGGTGTGACTATTGTTTCTTCACTTTTGGCACTTGTTGTGTAGCCATTAGAGGAATATTTGTAACCCTCTTATTATTATAGTGAAGCAATTTGGATCTTTTCGATCCCGTGGTTTTTACCTTCGGTTTGAAGGATTTTTCCACATTAAACTTGGTGTTCTTTATTTTTAGGTTTTCGTTTTCATTTTTTCGTCACAATATAAAACATAAATAGGGGTGATCATTGTCATTTGTAAACAACCCAAATCAAAGAGTCTTCTTCCATAACCAAGTTCTTCTTTTCAAAATAGGTCTTCTCCATTCTAACTTCCTATTCGTTAATTAAATCTTTCGATCTTTGGTAACGATCGTGGGCTAGCAGAAGGTTTTTCGATTACTTTTCTTCTGCTATTCTCTACAAACTAAGGATTCTTCATGCATAAAGTCACTCAACTAAGAGTTCTTCTCATAGAAAATCACTCAAGTTTCTTTTATAGCTTCAGAGTCACTTAACTATGGATATTTTATCTACTAAGTCACTCAACTATGGATATTTAACTTAAAAAATCACATAGCCAATTTAAATGATTTTTTCATTAAATTTTATTGAAATACTATTTTTGTTTTAAATTAAATTTTTTTAAAAATAATAAGATGCTATTTTAATTTTTTTTTTATCAAAATTTGTTGAAACACAATGTTTGTTTTGAAAACTATTTTTTTAAAATAATAAGATACTTATTTTAATTATTTATTTTATTGAAATACAAATTTGTTTAAATTTTTTTTTAAAAAAAGGGTACTCATTTTAAATTATTTTATTAAATTTTGTTAAAACACAACTTTTATTTTAAACTAATTTTAAAAAAATAATAAAATACTCATTTTAATTATTTTATTAAATGTAATTGAAATATAACTTTAAACTGAAAATACTGAATCCCCACCAACCCAACTAGCACTATACTGGCTAAAACTTTATGTAAACCTCAATATTGTTAGTACTCTTCAATTGTCCCAGTTTATATTCAAAGTTAATGTTAGTAGTTAATGTTCTAAACTCATTTCCAAATTACAATAAATATGGAGTTAACGAACCAATAAAATTACCTACTCTTCTTTTTTCCCTAAGAATTCAATTTACATGTAGTAACACAACATTTTCAAAAAATAATATGATGTTTATTTTAATAAATTGTGTTGAATCAATTTTTTTAACAATTAGTTTAAAACAAAAGTTGCATTTCAATAAAATTTAATAAAATAATTAAAATGAGTATCTTATTATTTATTGTTTAAATAGTTCAAAACAAAATTTATTAAAATAATTAAACGAACTTCTTATTATTTTTCTTAAAGAAAATAGTTTAAAACAAATATTGTATTTCAATAAAATTTAATTTAAAAAATCATTTAAATTTGTTGGGTGGCTTTTTAAGTAAAAATATCTATAATTGAGTGACTTTGTGGGTAAAATATTCATAGTTGGATGACTTTGAAATTATAAAAGAAAGTCAATTACTGTGAGAAAAAAAATACTCCCTCAATTAACTTTTATTTGTCCTGGTTTCCTTTTTTTTAGAGTCTAACTATAAAAACTGTAACTAACATTTTACGACGCATTTTTACATCATATTGATATGAGAAAAAATGAAATATAAAGAATTTTTTGTATAATTATTTAATACCTAATTTTTTTTTGTTTAAAACGTCAAATTAATACAATCAAATTTAACTTGGAAAATTAGTCAAATTGACTTTCGAAAAACGCAACATGACAATTAAAAGTAGACAAAGTAGTAGTTGAATGACTTTAAGGTTATAAAGAAAGTTGAATAACTTTCTGTGAAATGAGCTCTTAGTTGAGTGACCATCTGAAATTTATTTATATATCTCCTTTGTGTCCTAGTTTCCCAAAGTAGAATGGAAGAAGCTCAATATGGCAAAAGGACTTTTTATTATAGTTTATCTCTATGTATATGAGCTTATTCAATATGGCAAAAGGACTTTTTTTCACGGATATTTTTGTTCCCTCACTTTTTAGTATGTTTACATGTACATAGATTTAGGTGAAATTTCTCACAACCATCAACAACATATATTCATAGTTTGAATATTATTTTTTTCTATTGTCACGATATAGGGTTTCAACATGAAGCTCTGATATATATATGGTTGAAATAAAAGATTAGATTTTTAAGAAAAAAACTATTGTGTTACATGCATTTGTGATTGAATTTTATTTTATTTTTTTTAGAAAAAAGTACATATAAAAGTCAATTAAGTTGGTTCACTCGATCAAGTTAAGCCATCAAGTCCCAATCACGACTTGACTAGAAAATGGGCGGTGACATTAATCTCCTTAGTAGCACTCATATATATTTATAATAGGAAAAACAAAATTAGTTTTGACTATAAAATCTAATTAGATAGGAATTAATGAAATGGTAAAATAAAATTTTGGATTAATTCTTACCTTATCATCTTCCAATAGTCGTAGGATTTGGTTGAGATTCCTTGTTGCTGCTGACTGACCCTCTACTGATGGTACCGCGATGAACTCAACTCTTTTCATCTGGTAATTTTCTACCATCAAATTTGATCCAAAGCTTTCTCCGACTTGTTTAAGCCTGGAAAGTTGATCTTTAATCTTCTGTGCTTGAGTGGAGAGTTGAGAGCGAAGGCTCCAGCATTTATACGCAAATGTCTTAGCTGCTGCAATGCTTTGTTGCATAGTTTCCCATTCATTCTCCAGCTCGCTAACATCCTCGATCCACTTAATAACATCTGGCTTTGATTTATAGCCTTCTCCCTCATCTTTCTCCGTCTTTCCTTTGATTTCATCTCTAAACTTTGTTAGCTTCTTCATTTCCTCCTTTAGATTTTCAATTTTTGACGAGAAACGGACAATATTTTCAATCTTAGGATAGATGCATTTACATACAAACTTTCCCACCTCAACAACAATGCCACCTACAGCATTAATAAGTATATCCATTGAGAAAAATAAAAATATTTGTGATTAGAAAGAATGCTCTCAAAGATGATCAATTAATTATAAACTGAGTGTTCATTTCTTCATTAATTATAGCAGAGCAAAAAGAATAAGTAAAATTGAAGGCAAATACAAATACTTTAATCAACAAAGCAAAACATATATATAAAGGAAAAGAAGAAATGGAATGTCCCAGCAATACTTTATTCTTGAGACAAGAGTGAAGCAATGACTTTTCCTCTTTTGTAAAATGATTGCATTTTTGTTTTACTCATGAAGTAACACAAGAATCTGTTTGGTCCATTTCATTTGAAACCCTTTGGCGGAAAGTTATACTGGTTAATATTAATTGTTTTACAGTAGTAATATATAGTAGAGGTTGAATCCTCTTTGTGTGTTTACTTTTTCATATTTAAACTCTCTAGCTAGTTCGATTCCCATTCTCAACAGACCTAAAACTTTTGCTTTTTCTTGTTCTAATGGGCTACTAAAATACCTTGATTTGTGTATCGAACAATTAATTATAAGGACTTCATCTGACACCAAAACTTTATGGACAATGTGTACGTCCACCCTTGTACACTTTTGTTTCGGACCCATGAACGTGTGTCTATGTCCTAACTCACACATCATGCTCAACCGCTTAAGAAATTGGAGTAGAGATCAGTTTGTGAGTTTTAATGGCGTTTTAGCTCATAGTTGTATTTATATGAACTTGTTATAGGGAGAAAAGAATTATCTTACACAACCAAATTAATTGCAACTCAAAGGGAAATTTAGCAACCAACCAAAGGGAGCTTTTAACCAACATTAGACATTGTAAAAATTCCATCATAACACAGTCTGATTTGCTAATGATGATATTGTCAATCTATTTGTATCTAGTAAAGTCACTCAACTTTAAGAATTTATCTAGTAAAGTCATTAAACTTTATTTTGTATCAAAAAAATAACTTAACTTAGTTCTTTATATCAATAAAATCACTCACTCATATTCATCATTAAAAAAATTTACACTACAAATAAATTATTTTTTATACTATGTTCATGATTAAACTACCAAATAAATGACTCAAAATTACTATTTCATTATAAAATAATATAAATTGAAAATAAAAGATTAATTTATCAAACTTTAACCTAAAATTCTCCAAGTTGGCGTCGTTCACACAAACAAGAAATTGATTAAATCATCACAACAAGTGTTGTTATACCCTCAAATGAAGCAATAGTAATTTATCACATGAAATTGATATATTATTGAAATTGATTAAACTATCAGATCAAGTGGTAGGCATCATTGCAATGAAGCAGTATTAATTTATCAAATGAAACTGATGAAATTATGTATTAATAAATTATTTTGTAATAAAGTAGTAATTTAAGCTATTTATTTATTATTTTAATTGTGATAAAGATATTAAAAACTAATTTGTTTTGTTTTTTTAATGATAAATTTGGTTGAGTGATTTTACTGACATAAATGCCTAAGTTGAGTGATTTTATTGATATAAATGCCTAAGTTGAGTGATTTTATTGATACAAAATAAAGTTTAATGACTTTACCTGATAAATTTCTAAAATTGACATTTTGAGATATTAACTCTATGGCATAATACATATATTAGACCCTAAATTTGGCTTCAAATTTCAACTTTGACCTCCAACTTTCATAGTGCACAAACAGACACTTTAACTATCCAACTTTTTAATAAATAAACATGTGTGTCCTACCTGGCAAAACGCGTGATGTGCACGTATTTTGCGCGAGTTAGGAGTAATTTTCGAGGCCCACAACAGTAAAAAAAATGTTGAAATGACAAATCTACCCTTACTCAATCCCTTTTATATATATCTTTATATTTCCAAATCAAAATTTTTTTCCTCTCTTTTAAAATGATTTGTGCTCATATTTAGTGCAAATGGTTTCTAATTTTTTTTGTCATTGTGGAAAAAGAGCTATAACCCTTGTATATTAATTAAAAATAATTTTAATTTTTTTTTTAGTTCTAAAATGGATGTGTAAAGTATTTAATTAGTTGGCAGCCACTGAGTGGCTCACTAATACATGTGGGAGCGTTTGCATTTCACGCTCTTTGCCTCCAAAAATCGCGTGTTTATTTATTAAAAGGTTGGATAGTTAAAGTGTATGTTTGTGCACTATGAAAATTGGAGGTCAAAGTTAAAATTTGAAGCTAAGTTTAGGGTCCAATATATATATTATGCCTAACTCTATTAAAGGCTTTATCAAAAGTAACTTTTCACTCTTGAGCCAAACACCGGGATGTCCTTTTCTGAGGAAAAAAAAATCAGTAAAACGACTTTCGTCATACCAAGCAAACCAGAATTTGGAGCTTCAAACTCTTGATACTGGTATATATATCTGTGCTTAATTTTGATTGTACAATTTGAGAATGCTCTAAAATGTCATTACAAATATAATAAGATGATCACACAACACAATCGAAACAAGAAATTACTTATGGTTCAATCAAACAATCAAAATATCGGAGCCAGAAATCACTAATACTACAAACAAGGAACAATTATTGGCAGAAAAAACTTCATCTGACAGGAAATACATCACACCAAACTCGACCGGTTAACTCTGTCTCTCTGGTGCAGGAAGTTCCTTCCTCTGCTTTCTTTAGTCCCCTGAACGAAGCAACAAAAAGTCAAGATCAATACATGTATAAATAACAACAACACACCCAGTGTATCCCACACAGTAGGATCTGGGGAGGGTAGAGTGTACGCAGACCTTACCTCTACCTCAGATGTGAGGTAGAAGAGTTTTTTCCGACAGACCTCTGGCTCAAGAAATAGTACAAATAGTAACAAAAACAACACAACAGTACTACAACAAAATAATACTAAAATATGAGAACTACACGAAATAATAGTAACAGAAATCGAAGAATAAGAAACTGCAATAGTAGTCCTACGACTACTAGTAAGGTCAACAAGACATGGTGAAATAACCATGAACATTATAAACCCTATTGAATAGAAGATAAAAAGAAAGACAAAATCGAGCAATTGAGAAATCTGAAAGTTAATTGGCACATTACCTGAAACTGCCATTAGGCTCCACCATTCTATGAATCCTTTTCTCACTTTGATGTTGGTGCTTTGAATGGAGAGAGGCAACTTCTGGTGTTCAATTCGATCGCAATTGATCACCTCATGTTCCTCCAGATGTTCCCACATACTCCGTGGCTCCCCCAAGGTTCCTAATTTTGGCAAGTTTCTCAAATGTAACTTTCGTACTCTTGGGATTTCTAAGTTGACAAGTGTTTCCTGACTTGAGCCGCGTTGGACTAGCAACTCCTCCAGCTGAGGACAAAAGGTAATTGAAATGTCTTCCAAGTGCTTGGGTACAGAATAAGTGTTAAAAAGACATGTTAAACTTGCACAAAAGTGTATATCTAGTTGGCGTAATTTAGAAAATCTTAGACCAAGAAGTTGACCGAAATCATGAACACTCTTTAAATGATCAACAGAAATGAGGCAGAGATGTTCCAGATTTGGCAGAGGGTCAAACTGTCCACTTCCTTCTTTCGATGGTCCGAAATCACAAGAGCATCTCTCTATGCATAGTGATTTTAATCCATCAAAACTGTTGTACGCAATCAACTTCCTGAGACCCATGCATTTTACCAAGTACAAATCTGAAGCAAACGGCAACATGCTTGAGAGCTCTCCATTACTGAAAATTTCACACTTGGAGACGCTTATCATCCTTGTTGACTTGTTGAATGGTACATGCGTTGGAGAACTCCCAATTTCAATGTGAAAACTTTTCAATCTAGACATCCAGGTGTGGTCTCGATTGAAAATTGATGAACTATCCAATCTAATAAAAAGAGATGTCAGATTGTGTAGAGACGATATCTCATCAAAAGAAATTGGTCCAAGAAGATTTAACAGCCTCAAATTTGTCGTTTCACTATCCAGCATATTTAACATTTCAATCCTAGACAATTTTAGGAAGAATCCTTTGCTGATGTTCTTCAAATCATTTACAGGTAGTTTTAATAGCCTCAGATTTGTCAACTTATCCATTCCTTGCGGAAGACAACATAACCTTGTATTATCACAATCTAGCAACTGCAAATTGTAAAGTTTACCAATAGGTGGTAACTCTCTCAACTCATTGCAATTTTGTAGTATTAGAGCACGTAGTTGACATAAACTATTGATGGAATAAGGCAGTGCTCTAATACCAGTTGCACTCAGATTCACAACTCTTAGAGCTGGAAATGACAAAAAAAATCCATGGGGAATGTCCTCAAGGAGTTCATTGTCTTGCAGAAGTAAAGAAGTTGTCTCGGGGCATTTTGTGAAGCAATCAGGTAGACATTCGATTTCATTACTTACGAAAGATATTCTCTTGACAGAAGATGATACTTTAATATGTGATATCCCAGCCAACCCAACTCCAGCTTGAATAATAAAGTTGTGTTCATCCCCAGAGGAAATATTTGTCCATCTAACAACATCACGAACCACGTCATGCATCTTCACATAATCTATCTCATGGGCTTCTTGTAGCAAGCAGGTATCTTTTAGACTTCCAATCATTGTGATTCCCCTGTTGTAGGCTTCTTCATGTGTGTCATGTTCACCGAGGAACCCCTCTGCCCACCAGCAATGTATGAGATCATCTGTTGAAATAGCCGCCGGATATAAGGAGCAATACAACAAACAACTTCGAATATCACCTCTCTTTTTGTTCACAGAGGATGATTCAATATCCTGAGATTCTAAAGAATCAAAACTCGACTTGATGACCATGTAAACCTTTTCTTCTACACTTTTGTTATGAGGTTCGGACATTCTAAGTGATTCCAAAGCATCTTCCCATTGCTCGACCCTCTTCTTTCCTCTCAGAGATGCTCCAATAACAGTGATTGCTAAAGGTAAACCACCACACTCTCTTGCAATTTCCTTTGCCAATGGCTGAATATCCTCCAGATTGGTAACATCTCCCGCACTTTCAACAAACAGTCGCCAAGATTCATCTTCATCCAATGTGGAAACATTCAATTCGGTGTCTTCTGTCGTTTTCATCTTCTTACAAACATCCCTAAAACGAGAAGTTATAATAACCTTGCTTCCTGTGTGAGCTTTGGGTTGGGGCACACCTATATCATCCAAATTTATAGCATCCCAAACATCATCTAGTATGACAAGGAAACTTTTTTCTTGCTTGAGCCTTTCATAGATTTTGCTAGCAATGTTTATTACGTTTCCCTCGTTATCTACCTTTAGGTTTAATCTTCTGGCAATTTGTTCTTGAACCTTTCTTATATCTATTGGTTTCGGCACTGTAACCCATATCACAACACCAAAAGAAAGTTTAGAATTTGACACCTTAATCTTTAGAAGCTCATTGTTCAGATTCTTCACCAATGTTGTTTTCCCAACTCCTCCTTTACCCCACACGCCGATGATGGATACCTAAAAGTATACAAATACCCAAAAAATAATTTACCCACAAGTAAAAGATGCAACAATGATCATAAATATATCATATTATACTAACTTCAAGTGAAAAGTTAAAAAATCAAAATTTCCTTATAAATACAATATAATGAATGTGCACCTTACAATAAATTTAAAGTTTGTTTGGAATTAATTAAAAACCTATAATGGTAGCATATCCAAAACCTTTTGAGCTTTCTATGTATATCAACATATAATCACAAAGATAAAATAACAGAGGCAATTGATCTAAACAAAGAGGTATTCAGCTAAACTTCTATGACTCTTTGTAAATACCTTTAAAGCCTATAGCAACATTAGATATCAATCTAATGTCAATTAACTAATGTTGGTAAAGATTTTAACACTCTTGTAAATGTACATATTTATTGTCGCATATCAATTCCAACATTACCTTATCATCTTCTAACAGTTGCAAGATTTTGTTGAGATTCCTTGTTGCTGTTGACTGGTCTTCTGTTGATAGTCCCGGGATGAACCCAACTCTTTTCATCAAGTAATCTTCTACCACCAAATTGGATCCAAAGCTTTCTCCGACTTCTTTAAGCCTGGAAAGATTTTCTCGTATGTTTTGTGCTTGAGTGGAGACTTTAACGCGAAGGCTGCATTTTGGACAACACTTAAATGTAAGTCTTTTTGTTGTTGAAATGCGCTCTTGCATAGCTTTCCATTCATTCTCTAGCTCGTGTGCATCTTCGATCCACTTGAGAACATTGGGTTTTGGTTTGTAGCCTTGTTGCTCAGCTGCTTGCACCATTACTCTGATATCTTCTCTAAGCCATGTTAGCTTATCTATTTCCATACTTAGATTTTCAATTTTTGATGAGAAACGGACGATATTTTCAATCTTAGGATACATGCATTTACATACAAACTTTCTCACAACAATAACAGCATTAGAAAGTATATCCATTGAACAATTCTTGATCAAGTAAAGAAAAAAAAAATTGCCTCGAATTAGAATGCTATGATCTAATTGAAGGCAAATACAATAACTTTAATTAACAAAGCAAACATATAGGAAGGAAAAGAAGAAATGGAATATCCCTAGCAACACTTTATTCTTTAGACAAGAGTGGAGCAATGTCTTATCTCATTCTTAACTTCATGAACATAATTGTCTTGAATCTGTCAAGTAAACCCCTTTCATCGAAAAGTTACACCGTTTAAATAAGTTAATGACTAATATCACATGATCATTTTCCATAATGTATTATATGTGGCATGTCCAGAACATGATCTTTAATTATGATAATAGTCACGACCAACAACTATTTGCTCTCGACTTGTCGGTAAGGTGAAAACTTCAAGCCCGGCCCAATTCTGGGTGGCACACCCTTGAGTACTCATTATGGGTATTTATAATTTTATGATTTCTGAAAAGATTATTTTTCTAAGTAGACAGAATGTTACTCTTAAGGTTGTAAATTTCAAGAACTATTGCAATGATATATGCTACTATTAGCTCCCAGGCTTGAATTCTTGTGATAATAGCGTAATTTGTGATGTGTGGATTAATGTATATATCACGGATTAAAATACATGCGCGCATAAACTTAATTTTTAAAAGAAATAAAATGATGTTAATTAAGACAGTGAACTTAGCAAATTTTTTTTTTTTTTTGAATAATTGGATATATCACTTGCTAAACTTTACATCTAAAGTCCTCTTCTCTAGAATTCCACCATTTGCAACTTACTATACTAAAACGAGTAAAAAATTGATACTTCATATTGTTGGATTTTCCAGTATAATGAGCCCATTTGACCGAATTGCCCTTTCGTCGTTGGCGAAATTACGACCTAGGGTGTAGGGCATTAATGGGCCTATGCGGGACCGGGGAGGCGGTCCAGAGATTAAACGGCACGGGCCGTTGTCGGGCCAGGACCATTTGGTTGGCCCGAGCATCGACGCTTGCGGGCCCTGATGCAGATGGGCCCGCGACACGCTCACAGGACGGGCACATGGTGAGGGTGGTTGGAGGAGTCATTTGCATGTAGAATTGAGGTGATAGCTTTAGTGCCCTTAGCTCTTGAACTTCCTTTTGTAATCTCCTGTTTTCTTCAGTTAGATTCTCACAACATCTCTTCAACAACTCACAGTCTACTTCAGTTTGCTTCAACTTTGTCCTGTTAATAAAAAAAAAATTGATTGATTCATTATTTAAAAAATCTTATGACAAATATTATTTTCGATTTGAACTATATATTGTTAAAATTAATAGTAACATATATAAACTATATAAATTACACAACTAATTTATGCAACTTTTTTGCAATTTGGACAATTGTCCGTAAACAGGCTTCTGTTTTTCACGTGATATATTTAAGATTAAAAGACATTTTAGTGTATTCTACATATTTTAATTTAATATCGCGAGATGCAATTTTTTTTATGTCAAATCAAAATGGAACAATCAAATTGAATCAAAGGGAGTATTATTCTCACCTTGCCCTCCTGTTTTGAAACCAAACCTCCACTTGTCTAGACCTCAATCCTAGTCTCTTTGCCAAAGCCTGTTTTTGCTTCTGTGAAAGAAAAAAAAAACATAAAATAATATTAGCCAATATTTATGCTGAAAAGGCATTTAACATGTGTAAATAATCAAAATCTAAACTCCGATAAACAACACAGTACAAATGAGTTTGAAATATCTAGACGTGCATTTAGAAAAAAGACTTACTGGATTGAGAGTGTTGTGTTCTTTGAAACTTTCTTCAAGAACAGCAGACTGATCTTTAGTAAGTCTTAATTTCTTTCTAGAAGTTTCTCCATCTTCTTCATCACTAATACTTCTAGAACATTCTCTTTCAATTTCCAATTCATCACAACAATTAATTATTTCCCTTTCATTTCTTTTATTTCCACTTAAAGTTGAAATACTACTATTTGGTGAAGAAACTCCAACTTCTTCTTCTTCCTCCTCTGTAATTGTTGGTATTATGTTCACATCTATTCCCTTCAAAAATGTTCTGCATTTCTCCAAATTCCTATCTGAAAAAATAATAATTAAGATTTGGATTATTAGAAAGTTTTTAGAGAAAAAAAAACTATTTTTTCTGATTTAATTTGTTTATCTTATTTTGATTTGACACAAAAAAAAAATTAAAAATTAATTTTATGATTTTAAATTTAAGATAAATTTTGTGATCTTAAATATGTTACATAGAAAATTAAAATTAAAAAGTTACGGAAGAATGACATTCTTATGGACTAAAAAAAAATAAGACATATAAATTAAATCGAAGAGGGTATAAAGTTTCAGATCTAAACCTCTTTTTCATTTTGTACATCCTTAACACAATAGAGAAAAAAAAATTGCACACTTTTTTCCAAATTCATGTCTCCGCCACTAATGAGGTAGAATAACGATTTTCGATAGACCTTTATTAGAAACTTTTTAATATTTAACCACGATAATAATAACATATTCAATATAATTTGAAAATGGAATATGAGGAGTATGAGTTGTCCTTTATACGATAGAGAGATTGTTTCTCATAATCCTTTGCATAATTTTTTCTATCTATACTCCAGACTTTAATATTCGAGACTTGAACTTAGACCTCTAATTAAGGATACACGAATACTATTCATTCTATCACAATACTTTCGAATAATAATAAATTGTAATAAGACATTTATAGATCAAGAAGAAAAAGAACAAACCTGAAGAAGGAAATGAGCCAATCCAAGAATTTAGCTGCAATGGATTTGGTGTTTTGTTCTCTGAAAAACTAAGACTCAAACTCAATCTCAAATCTTGATTTTCCAACATCTTTTTTTTTTCTCAAATATTATCTTCTATAGGATTCTTGAAAGTAAATTGAAAAAAAAAAATAGTTTTTTCAAGTAGAATATGAAGAATTTAGGGAAATTAATTCTTTCTCAAAGAGGATAGAAAAAAGATAGGACTTTATTTAGTTTAAAGATTGGTGAGTAGAGGTGCAAATGCAATGAAAGGGGTTAATATAGAAAAAAATATAAAGTTTTTTTTCTTTTTTTTTCCTCTAAAAAATATAAAAAGTAAGTCAATCATGACATGGAGTGTAAGGTGTACTAATTATTGTATCATAAAATCATGTATTGATTTTGCCTCCCCAAAAATATTATCACCATTCTCAATGGTCCTTTTTGTTTTGGTCCCCATTCCTTTCTCAAACATCTTCGGTCCATTTTATTTATCGTGCTTATTAAGAATAGTAGTTGATTTGAAATAATTTCACGTGCAGTTTGAAATCACCCATTACTTGTGGTGTGTTTTGTTAATATCCTAAAAATATATATTTATTTTTACTTATTACTTATTTTACTATCATTATTAAGTAATATTCATTTTTCAATAAGTAAGATGACTTACAATTATAAGGGGTCATATAGTAAAATTATCATTTGATTTATTTCTTCTTAAAAGATTTATTAATTCAAATATCTACCAGTAACGTAAATCTAGAAAACTAAAATATAATTGATTATCTCATTTCACTTTTATTTTACTCAATAAATGGAAAAAAGTTAATATAATGCAAAGAAGTAATATTTTAAATTGAAAACAAAAAAAAATAGTCAAATTATTATTTTAATTGATATTTCTTAAAATTCAAAAGAGAATATGTTTTAACTTTCTTTCTAACTTAATGTCATGATGAAAGAAAGTAGATTGAATTATTAATGCCATAGCTGACTTTATGGATAAAGTGACATTTAATTTCTGGTTGTTCAGGCTTGACTTTAATTTCTGGTTGTGCCAAACTTTTGGAAGGATATATATATATAGTACTCTCTCTGTTCTATTTATTTATATATGACCATTTTGGATTTTACGTGCATTAAGAAACTAAGTAAATTTATTATTCTATCTTTATTTAATTATTTTGAAACTCAAATTTTCAATCAATGAATATGAATTAATTTATTTTGATTAATTAATTTAATCAATGAGCATGAATCATTTACTTAGCTTTTCTAAGTTGGTCAAATATATATTTTCAAGGCTAATAATCCACAAGGGTAAAAAAAGAACAATATGGAGTCATTTATGTATTAATTTTATGAAATAACAAATATTGACTAATTATTTATAAAAAAGAATGACATAAAAAAGAACGGATTTTTGAGTAACAGTGAAAATGGATTTTTGAGCAAGTACAAAATAGTTTTTCAGCTTTTAAGTATGACAAAATAATATTAATATATAATTATAACAATAAAATTAAGTGTAATTTAATAGGTAAGATTTCGATAACATAAAAAATATGTAGCTCTTATGTCTATTTTCAAAAGATTGAGATATTATTTGTGATAGACCTCAATTGAACAAACAATGAAAAGGAAGCAACAATAATAAATAGAAATAGCAATAAAAAAATAGTAGGATATCAAAGTTAAATAAATAACAAATAGTAATAGAAATCTAAAAGATGGGGGATACCAATACTTTGAGGATGGGAAAGAAATACATTTAATATCACTATCAAGAGTCATGCTTGATCTCAATAATTTGAAGAAACGTCATATCATCACCTCACCCCAAAATACGTCTTAGGTCTATCTATATCCCTTCTCAAGCTCACTACAACCAACATAACCTCTCACAAATTGCTCCTAAGCGGGACATTTGCATGTCTCTCTTCTCATGCATGAATCATCTCAGGCTCACTTTTCTTATCTTATCCTCTACAAAGGTCATTTTCACCTTGTATCGAATAATAATAGGTAACTACTATTTACTTATTAATAAGCGATATAATTGTATAAATATTTTACTATCATAAATATATAAAATTTAAATTATTATTTTTTGGCAAAACTATAGCTCTCAACTTCAATGGCATAATTGAGACATATATTAGGCAACCATCAAATCATATCATACATGATTGCAACAAACACTTCAAAAAAAATTCTCCATATTTGCCCACTTGAATAATATTGGCCCCTCTTATCTTTCTACAAAAATAAATGAGGAATTAATGGAATAGGCAAGAAGTCATATTCATATATAGTCTTTATTGTTTGTGTATTACAATCACATTTTAAAGGTTCTGTTTTAATTTGATTTCTATTATTATAATTCTATTATCTTAATTCTTTAATATTAGTGCATGTTATTTTCTTTGCTATGGTTATCATGACATATCATTTTTTATATTTATTTGACCCCAAGAATAAATTGGATCGAAATGACTTTAATTTCACGCTGAAGCCCTTTGTATTAATTTCTGATCATATTTTATTTCAGTTGAGAATCGTCTATTAAAAATAACTTCTTTACCCTCACACGATATATAGAGTGAAGAATGTGTACTCATCGATCTTCACAATTTCTAAACTCCACTTATAGAATTATATCGCATATATTATTCTTATCATCTTCTAATTTTTCTAGTCTAGAAAATAAGTGGTAGTAACCGTTTAGGGAAAAAAATCAATTTTAGTGTGTGTAGGGGAGGGGGGGGCAAGGGGCGGAGCCAGCCTTCTGTTAGGGGTTCATCCGAACCCCCTTCGTCGGAAAATACTACTATTTATACTTAGTTAAAATTATTTTTTATGTATATATAGTAGATGTTGAATCTCATTTGGTTAGTTCTGTGTGCTTAGTTCTTTAGATTTCGAACATTCTTATTAAAAATCTTAGCTCCGCCACGGGGCTAGGGGAAGGTGTGTGTATTATTGTAGTACTTTACTTTCTTAAATACACTACCTTAGGATAATTTTGTCAAATGACATGGTCAACATCATACAAAAGTTTTGCATTTCTCTGTGAAAAAAATTATGCATTTTTTCTATAAGCTAATCAAATAGTTAAACTTTTAAATTATTTAAGTCGGGCATATCATTTTAGTTACTCCTTCAGTTTTATTTTTATATAACATCATTAATATTTAAGAGGTCAAACAACTTTATCTTTCACAATTATAGTATTTTGCTCCTAATATTCAAATTTATTTTAGAATTTTTAAAGAATTTATACTTACCATTGCACCAAAAATTAGATATTTTAATGCTCATATAAACCTCAAAGTTCACGTAAAATGAAATAAAGGAAGAATTGTATAGGCCACTGAAATTTGATTAATTTTTATCTTATATACTTTGTTGACAATTTTGATCAAAAGTATGCCATTGAAATCATTATTCTTTTCCTATCATTATTCTTTTGGAATGAAAATCATTCTTCATTGAAATAAATTGATGAGTGAATGAGGAAAGTTAAATATAATAATGGAGACAAGCTATAGCTAGTGTGATAGAGAGTCACCAATTATTGTGTACCTAGCTAGACTTAAAAGAGCCACTACCTATCTTTTAGTTTGTATATTTATAATGTGATTTTTGATTAATTTAAATTTGTATGGTATAACTCCTGTTAAAATGAAAGTATTTTTTATGAAAATTATTTTCACATTCAATTTTTCCAAGATAACTCAAAAAGACACAAAATAAAGAAAAGGAAAATTACATTTTACATCCAATTTATTGTATTGGTAAGTCTATACACTATTAGAAATAGAGGATTGTTTCATTGCAAATTAATAAAAGATTTATGCTATAAAATATGATTTTTTTTCTCACTTTATTCCCACCAAATCAGTTCACCAACATGAGAAAACGCGTGAAAAAACATATTTCTATTGAAATATTGAAAATAGTCATTAATATTTTTTCTTCTTTCACTAATACAAACAAAATATCTGTGAAAATAATAGTTTCAACGAGAAAAATAGTGATTTTTAATAGTAATAATACATAAAGACATTTTAAATATACAAAAATATCATGACTAAAGTCGGAACTTTTAATTAAAAATGAAGAGATCATATTCATTCTATCGCAACTTAATAATAATGAATAAAGGTCTACATCAAATATTATGGAGCCATGTACCTGTATGTTCCAAAAGTCTATTTCAAATAATTACATTCTTGATCAATTGAGTTTAATGTAGGACCAATGTGACAAGAGGACCACTATAGACCAATTGAACCTAGACAAAAAATGTTAATTTATTCAAAATGTACACTTACTTTTGGCACTCCATGAAAAATTAGTGGATACTTTGGTGATAGTCAAATATATAGTGGATTTCATATAAAGGTGGTGATTGTTTCAAGAAAGTGTGAAAACAATTTTGATGAAAATTAAATTCTTTTACTAGTTTTTGTTTTAACATATGAGTGAGTAAAAATAATATCATAAATATAAATAAATATTTAAGAACCCAAAATGCTTAAATTCTTAATATATCAGGTCTATATTTATAAGAGGTGGATGTACAACTTTAATCACGGTTTCAAACTCTTTTGTGTTTAAAAATTACGTAATAAATAATAGATTTTTGAACGTAAGAAATCCAAATGATTTATGATAAAGTTTTAGTCTATCTTTCCAAAATAAAAGTAAAATTTACGTATAATCTATCTTTTTTATACTTCACCTTATGAAACTACATTACGTATATTAATTAGAATTTTTAATGTTCAAATTCTTTTGTTCCCCTCTATAAAATTAATAATGCAACTAATACTGCATATGTATGGCTCAATAGATTTCATGGTCTAATGCGAAATTATATTGAGAGACCCTTAAATTTATTTTATAAATTTTATGCGCTAAAAAATACTTTCTAAAAAACAAATTAATCATTGAAAAAACTTATCAAATTTTCTTTTAAAAAAAAGGGAAAAAAAGCACAAATAAATATAGTAACGAATTACTGGATGTTGAGATTCAAAACTCATACTGAAAATTTTGACTTGTTCACATAATTTTTCTATATTCATAAGATATTTTTAATTTGAGTCGACCGTCAAATAAAAATAATTACTCTACTTCTATAAGATCGATCACAAATAAAATTAAGTACACAATATTTTTGTCAGATTTTATTTATTTATGAAATTATATTAATTTTAATATAGTGAATAACTAAAAAAAATGGCTGTATTGTCCGTGCAGGTGGGTCCTATTAAACATAAGAGCACGTGCGTGCTGTCGGTTGTTTTCCCGACATGATATCTTTATACAATCATTTGAACTCTTCTTCCACTATCACATGTCTCCAACCCCACCCCCCCAAACCCCAGTCAATGCCACCCTACAATGATGTTCAATTATCGATTTAGGGCTAACCCATCGGTGGCCCCCTAAACTTGGCACAATCTTTCACTTAGACACCTTAACTAGGCTTTGTTCATTTTAGACACCTCATGTCACGCCCAACTGTGTCAATTTGACACTTTTTCGATAATCTGCCAAATTTGTAAGGTGTGTGCAATACACGCACTGATGATGTGTCAAAGTGACAAATTAAATAAAAACACGTGGCATATATATTAAAAATATTTTTTAAATAACATGTGGATTTTTTTACACAAAAAATAATTTTAAAAAAACCCAACCCCACCAAGTC